>JAECUM010007158.1:0-45486 GCA_016617855.1 Megalonaias nervosa | reverse complement strand
GTCCGATCTACGTGTTCGTCAATGACTTTGACAGTGGAGGAAGAGGGAGCAGTAGAGGTAGCCATAGTAGTAGTAGTGTAATAAAATGTCACTTGTGACACGAAGACAGACAAGACAAGAGTTTTTATACTTTTTCAGGACACGTTTATTGTCATCTTTATTAGTGAACAACACGAAAGACAAAAATACATAAAAGCCATATGGTTAAGTACAGGAATAAAAAACACAACAAAACGACTATAGTGGAATATAAACAAGTCTCTGTACAACATTTTTTGTGATCAAGAGGTGAAATCGTAGGAGTAGTGTGTAATGTTCTGAGAGTCTGTACATTCCTTGGTTCAGTCACACAAGGGTCCTCCCGAAATGGTCTTTCAGGAATGTCAATGGCAGTCCTGTCTTGAAGAGAGTGGTTTTCCTCGGTGACAGACTGTTCTTCTGGTATTGACACTAACACAGGTTTAAAAGTGACTTTTTCACGGAACGTTTTAATGTTTTAGGATTACAAATCTTTGGCATAGTGTGCCACTTCTTTAGTCCAAGCCTCAAACCCCAAACTTTTCCAGTCACGTACATCTGTCCAGTGAGGGTGTAAGTCACAAGCTACACACACGTCGTCGTACACATCTTCAGTGCCTAAAAGTTGACGAATCTTGTTTTCCCGTAGAGGTTGAGAAGTATCCAAATGAAAGCGCAAAGCTTCGAGCAGAATGAGTCTCTCGTGGACATTTAAAGGCATCACTTTCATGTTTTGTTTTGGAGTAATAGGTACTGTTCGTAAAGAGTCCACAAAGAATCAGCTGGTAAACGAAATCCCAGAAAGCAAGTCACTAAGACACACACTACACGTCGACCCCAATTCAATGGAGACAGTTCTCGTAATACGTGTTGGTAATCCTCCACCGTTTGAATACTGTCATTGATTTCCTTCCACGGAATCTGTTGTATCACGAATGATAAAGGTCGTGGCATGGTAGAACGTTTTTATACCCTCTTTTTTCGGCTGCTATAAGTGTACTTTTTGCACAGAAGCGGTCGTATTCCGTCGGCGTATTCAAAATATTTAGTCACTAACTTGCACATCACACGTCGTTCAGAAGTTTCCTCTTCAAGTAAGTTTACATTGTGTACAAGATTTTGGTAACCCTCTAACTCTTCTTCTGAAATTCGATGCAGTAAGTGTACCTGGTAGTAAAAATAATCACTATCAGCAACACAATTCTTCTTGCTCACGAGTAGTTGATCAATGTCTGACCACTGGAACACTTTCATCAGAATCAATCCTCTTATAGCATTTAGGTACCAGGGGTTCCAACATCGGTGACGTAACGGATGCAATGATTCTTTTCTTTTCACTTGTATTTTGACGAACTCACAGTAAATGCATTCTCTCAATTCCACAGGCCAAGCACGAATGTTCTCTTGTAAAGTATCCATAACCCTGTCAGTCAAACACTTCTCCTAGAGCGAAAGTAATGAACGTAGTGGGTAATTTCTGGCCACTGCCATTCCAGGAAACGGTCAAGAATGTCAATAAAATCTTCAGATGTAAATGGTCTAAAGCGAAATAGTAGAACGAATGCACACTTGATCCAGATAAATCGGACTTGTTTGTTGACTTTGGTCAATTTCCTCTTATGAATTTCTCGACACAAATGTTCTACAGTCACTAATTGAGATTTGACTCTGGCAAGTCCCTGCCATATGTCCTTGTAGATCTTCTCTTGCAATTCGTTTGGTAATCTTTGAAGATTATTTTTTACATCGGGTTTAAATACTTGTCTAGGGATTGTCCAACGTTTGACTCCTAACTCCGTAGCTAGCTTTTTACACAACATGGTAGGGTCACTTCAATGACGAGGTCCCACTAAAGGCAGGTAGTGACACTCTGGAGACCATCGAGCATGTTCCAGGTAAGCGCAATCTTTCTTCTCCCATTCGTGAAGTGAGACACCGCAACTGAAGCACTTGACTTTATCTCCTTCGCCCAAGTAGATAAATCCAGCTCTGGCTAATTCTTCAGGGGTAGGTCCTCCTAGATATTTTGGCCATTTTCCTTGGAAGGTTTGCAATCGACTTTCAAAATCACAGTATTCTGGCAAACGCACAGGGAACGAATATTCGTCTTTCACAGGTTCATTTCGATGAGGGTACGGTGAAATCCTTAGGAGTTTGCTCAGTTTTACATGACATCCGTAGGGTGGTAGTCGCATGGTTTCCTGTGGAGGTGGACATCCACCATGAAAACCAGTAAAGTGAAAAGGTGTGCGATAACGAGTGGCATCGCTTTCACATCCGTCAGGTTTGACATGTACAGCATCACTTTCCATGTTAGGCATGGTAGTAGAAGTAGTAGTTATAGCAAAGTTCCCATGATGATGTGGTACTGAATCACTAAGGTCATAGCGTACGGCATCCCTATCATCGCAAGGCACAGCATCGTACTTGAGTGTACTCTTACTGGATACTTGCTGTGTGAATGGATTCATCTTTCTCGCTTAGCAATGGTAGTCACAATGAACTATCGACCTTGAACGTTGTCCCTTTTTATATGCTGACCAATATCGGCATGACCGTACGGTAAAGTGAAGTGATTGGGAAGCCGAACTCGCTTCTGGTACACGATTTGATAAACTTTTTCCAAGGGTCGACTGACGATTTGGTGTGTGGGTAAACGTACAATCTTGTGCGGTTCGTGGGTGGTCACTTTAAAGTTTCGATCCTGTCCAGACTGCAAGGCTTCTTTCAATATGCTAAAGTTCACCACTCGACTGGTGCGATAATTAAGAGTCAATCCTTTCACTTTACACTCCGTGTGCACATCTCCTTGATTGTTCCGGTATTCGTAGCCGTAATTTTTGGGACCGCCACTTGCAAAACTTAGAATCTTGTGGTCGGGATGCTCGTCCGTCCAGGCTCCTAAACGGTCTCCTTCGATGACAGGGTGGGGTTGACCCAGGCGATCAATGTAGATGCAACTGTCCGTGTCAAAATACAGCACACGATCTCCTAATAGTTCTAAAGCTTCGTACAGTTTTAAGCGAGCATGGGCTGTCACGTAGGCCGCAATGATGACATTTCCAAATTCGTCGGCTTCTACAAAGTCCAGTTCTTCTTCGTAATTGATTAAGAGCAAGTCCTCACGAACAACGTCCACGTGTTTCATGTATTTGGTTTTGTCGTGAATCATCTGCAAGTATCGGAAAGGTTCTGTCAAATACTCCGTCTTGGGTAAACACGGTCGTTGTGCCATTTTGCCCCACAAACAATTCAACATCACTTTGGCAAACGATCGCCTTCCTTCGTTTTTCTCGATGTGGTCTAAAGTGATGCCTTCCTGCTTCCAGTATTTCTCTCTGAACTTTGTTTGGTCGTCGGGAGTGTGACACCAGGAAGGATATCCGCTAGCTTCTTGTTTCAGTTTCAAAAAGGCATTCACGTAGTCTGCAAAAATGCCTTTTTGAGAATCGTCGCCCTTGTGGTATTTTTCTGTCTTGGGAAAGTGGTAAATTTCGTACACTTCTAACAGTTGGTATCCCAAGTCCAGAGCTTTAAACAATTCCACGCTGACCCACGTTCCCGTCAAGGCTCGTTCTTCCTGAGTGTGCTGACAAGGGTGGTCTTGGTTGCATGTTTCAGCACAAGTACGACACAAGGGAAACATCAGTTTTCCTTGGCAATGATGTGGTAAAACGGGATGGTACAAGTTCGTGGGAGGTAAGACTTTACACTTGATCAATCCTTCGTATTGTCGAATATTGTCCACGTCGATGTGTTCCGTCTGCAATTGTGGGTGCCCTGCGGGAAAGTGACAATATTTGCACACGTACGGATACAGAGAACACACGTCCAAGTATTTGATTTCTTCTCCTTTCTCCTCGTCGACTTGGTACAGCAAACAGGTGGCATTCGTCCGCCCTCCGTACAAACTGTTCCGCGGGTTCAGAGGGTCCACCAGCTTGTAACTTTCCACGATGCACTTAAACTCGGGATCGGCTTTCAATCGCTGATCGTACTCGTGTTCCCACATTTCCACTACTTGGTATCCTTGCTCTTCTAACTTCAAGCGTCGCTGACAAGTGGCCTGGTACAAGTCTTCCATGGTCCGTTGTAAAAACTGGTTTTTAGTGTCACGTTGAGGGTAGCAGATGGGACATCCGTGAAATAAGCACCCGTTAAACTCGTACACGATTTGAGGGTTTTCTAAGTCCCAGCTGTCTACCGAATACCTTCCGATGGTCTTTTCGCCTCCTCCGTTGCGAGCATGTTGGATCCATTTGTCTTCCTTCTCACACAAGTAATGTAACCAGCGTAGGGCTTTGACCGAGTATTGACGTTTGACAAAATTGGTCGTTTGAGGACTGATGACAGCTAGGGTGTTTTCGGGCATGAATCGTTGACGATACACTAAGGAACACGCTTTGGCAATGGTACAAGCTTCTTTCAAAGGATCGATCCCTCCGTGTTCCATGAACAGTTCTCGAAATTTTCCACAGCAGCGACGTAAAATGTCTACGTCGGAACGACAATATTTTAACATTTCTTCTTGAAAGTCAAAAGGGTCCAAGCGTGAATCTGGTACCATGCGTAGAAAGCTTCTCGTTGTTCGGTACGCATGTTGTCGGGGTCGTAGTAGTGAGCCTCAGGCAAATGGGGTAGAACGGCGTGTTGATTGGCTTCGGTATTGAAAAAGTGCGGAAAAATAGCCTTTGGCCATTTCTGTCATGCCAAACGTTTTAGGCATGCGGCTCAAAGGCATAGCCAAGTAACTCATTGAATCTTTAAACTGTACTTGTCACACTTGCATGGAAATGATTTTGACTCCGTTCAAAGTGACTTTCGGACGTTCGGTACTTTGTTCCGTATAGTATCTCAACAGAAATTGTCCATCGTATCCTGAGAAATTGTGAGCCATCACCGTGGCATGGCGATGACAATCTCCGTAACGTTCGATATCTTCTTGGCTCCACGTCTCGTCGATAGGGTTTAAGATCCATTGGGCAAAATCGGCCAGTGTGTTCGATCCCCGAAAGATTTTTTCACGTCCTCCAGGAATTTTGCTGCAGTAAGGGCAATGAGTCAAGATAGGCTCTTGGATGCACTTCTCGCACGCTCGGTGAGCCACGCAGAAATTAGGAATGTGAATGCCAGTCTCTTGCATGCATTCGAAATCGAAAAAGATGCAATTCCCTTTCTTCTTCTGGTCATTCTCTTCTTCTTCTTCATGTTTGGAATGGTATTTTTGAATGTAGCATTGGTGTTCCAAGTCCACGGTTTGGCGACAAATGTGACATCGCTTCTTTCCTGAACAGACGTGCGCCTTGGCATTGTTGGTACGTATGCCTTGTCCACAAGTAGGGCACAATCTCAAGAGCTGACAAGCACATTTCTGCTGTGAACCTTGCGTCTTTAGGTGTTGTTGGTAACAGGCAGGACTGACAAACGTGCGCTGACAAACAGAGCAATGCACTCGTTCTTGTCCTTCGTCCAGACAGGGTGTAGAAGCTAAACATCCTGAGCATTTCGATCCACAATGCTTGTGTTGCTCTCGATTGTTATAGCCATAGTCACATTTCTCACAGTAATAAGTGTATGACAGGAATGCAGTGATACTGGTAATGGCATCAAAATGTTCATCGTGATGATAGACGTGAATGTATTTTCCGTCTTTAAAATCTTGACCTCGAAACAACAGAGGTCCGCGCACTTCTTGAGGGTGAACTTTCAAGGTGTAACGTGGAGCCAAGACGTCTTGCAACTTTTGCATTTCAGGAATGCCACAGGGTGTGTCTTTAGCTAACCCCGCTTGCTGTAACAGGAGTTCTGCTTCTTTTCGTTGTTTGGCTCGGTCCGATTGTTGAATAGTTTTCCAGGCTCTTTTCCATTCTACCGTATCGTTCTTGTCGGCATACGTTTGTCCCACCACGATGGCACGGGCTAAACACATCTTGTCTTTTGGATTGTTAATTTTGACGAGACTACGCTTGAGGTTACGCAAGTTGTCTACCAACATCAACTTTTTTTTACCTGTCCCTTGGGGAAGAGACACGTGGGTCATGTACAGTGTCGCTTTTCCGTCCGTGATGTGAAATTTGTCGTTGGATTGTTGTACGTGTTGAATCTTGTCCATGATTTTGGAAGGTGTCAATTCTGTTGGACTGCTAAACTCGATCCAAACGGGAGACTTCAAATTGTCGTGATGAATAGAAAGTCTCAAGCGATCGTCTTCTTTGGCTCGACATTGCTGTTTTAGTGTGGTTAACAAAGAATCCCACACATCGGTGATGAACCCTTCTGCTTTTTCCAAGGGTACGTCAGACTTGAAATCTTTAAACTTCACCGCGTACGTGTAGGCTGTGGTTCTAAATTTTCTGGAAGAGCGTTTGTCCGTCTCCCGAATATGGTAGTACTTTTCAGGGTTTACGGGTGGTAATGGACTTTGATTTGGTGTAGACTCTTTAGGCTTCGATTCTGGTTCACTCATCTCATCTTCAAAATCGCTGGCATGAATTTGTGCCAAGACTTCAGCTACTGTGCGAGGCGATAAATCACGTTTCTGCCTCTTACTTTCTTCTTCTTTCTTTTCGAAATGATGCGATCGTTTCATCTTGACGGCAAAAAGTCAAATGACTACCTGTGAAACACCATGAACCCCTATATATCTATGTCAGACCAGGGCATATATAAAGGGCTAGTGACTCCCCTCTCAGTATTCATTTCGCTCTCAAGCTGACCAGCACAATGGAAGAACCCACACAGATAGAACTTCTGATTAGAGCATTGCGAGGTGTGATAAGAAAGTTTTCTTCAGACAAGCCGACGGACTACTCTCCTTCCTTTCGAGATAAAAGTCAAGATACTTGCTATATCTGTCAAAAGAAAGGGCATTGGGCTACAGAATGTCCAGACCGTCAAAGAAGCAAGGCCAGTGTCAAAAGAAACAAAAGTCAAGATACCTGTTATCATTGTCAAGAGAAAGGACATTGGTCTTCAGAGTGCCCTAAGAAACAACAGGAGCAGGAGAAGGAGGAAGAAGAAACAGAGGTAGCCTTGACAAAAGAAGAACCCAGACACGTTCAGAAAGAGAAGACAGAAAAGAAAAGAAGACGAGAAAAATGTGAGGAAGAAGAAGACGAAGAAGAGGAAAAAAGTGTAAAAGTGAAGAAATTGAAAAAACAGAGAGAGTGAAAGAAAAAAGACACAGAAGAAATCTATGAACTTTTTAAAAGAGTTGTGTTGTGTTATGTTGTGATATTGAATTGTAAAAAATTTGTAACAGAATAGAACAAACTGAAAAAAACGTAAGTGTCTCTTGGTTTTCATTATTTAGAAATAATAAGGACCTACACTCATACACTCACAACACGTACATCATAGGGTTAAAGAAGGGATTTTGAGTTTTAATTGATTTTGGCAAAATGAATAGTCCCTCTTTTCGAGAGTATTGGGTAGCCCTGAAAAGGACTGTTGAGTGTTTGTTTTTTTCCTTAGAACAAACTCAGGAACGAGAATCAATTCGCTTTAACTGTCTTAAGCCTTTGCCACGGCCAAGGCCTACTTGTGGACTTGCTCCTGTCAATGATTTAGTAGATATCACTAGGGGTGGTATCTGTGGTGTAGTCACAGGGTTAGGTTGTTTGGCTCGGGAAGGTCTTTTTCTCTTGGGTCGTAATAAAGAAGTCTGATACATTTGTTTCAGACTTCTTAACTCGGCCAAAATGTCCAAGAGTACCGTGACCGTTTGACTTTCGCTGTTCTCCTTCTCTCCTAGACTTTGTTTCTTCTCTACTGCTTCTTCTTTCCTGTTGTTTCCTTCTTGCCTCTTCTTCTTCTTCTCGCTGTTTCTGTTCAAGAAGAAATGCTTGCTCTGCTTCTTTCTGCTGCTGTAAAAATTTCTCCAATTCTTCTCTCTGTCTTTGTTTAAAATCGTCGACACGTGGTAATGAAGGAGAAAGTGGCGAAGGTACTGGTACCGGAACAAATTCTTGGGAAGAAGATAAAAAATCTACTAAATCCCAGTTGAAATCAACCTCTTCGGGAAGTAGCACTGTGTTCACTTTGGTAGCTGCTGCTGTACCATTACTTCTCGTCTCCACAGCCGGTGCACCCCAATTCATTGTCTTCTTAGGTTCCGTCATGTTTCACAAAACAATACCGCATCGATTCACTGCGCACAGACGCTAGTGTGCCTATATAGGAAATGTGACGTCACAGGTAGCTCTCTTCGGATTGGAAGACAGACTCCGCGAAGTGACTGAATTTTGTAACGCGTGTTGGGATTGGTGAACCCTTTCAATCCGTTTCGATCCGGTCTTCCACTATAAATAAACGCGGTTCACTTCATTCCCTTCACCTGTTCTCGTCACAGAGAAGATGTTGATCGACGTAGAATCCTCTACTTTGGTATCCTCAATGCTGTTCCGTACAGACTTACCCATGTATGTGAAAACAAAATGGACTGTCATCCGGATCACCGGGGCCACTCTTTGGAAAAGAAGATGTTATGTGGAAAGACAAGGCTGTCTTAAGCGGACTCTCATCTACGGACCAGAAGTGAGACACAGCTTAAGACAAACTTTGAGAAATTTGAGGAAGATAAGAAGACCTATGCGATGTCCTGTATGTTAACAGAATAGTGTTAACATCACATAACAAACAACGGCCCTTTTCAGGGCCACTTCCAATACCTCGAAAAGATCTTAATTTTCATTTGGTCTCCCCCTAAACGAATATATATATATATATATATATATATATATATATATATATAAAACCCTTCCTCTACTAAAAAAAAGAAACATGCCACCTGTCGCTTATCGCTCTACAAACCCCCAGTCTCCTAGCCACCGCTCTACAAAAATTTCCATTGACGCTATACAGGCCCAGGGTGTTGACCTACTTTCTTGACGCTATACTGGCCCAGGGTGTTGACCTACTTTCTTGACGCTATACTGGCCCAGGGGGGGTCTGTAATGCTAATTCCCATTGACGCTACGGTAACCCACTATACTACTGTGGGATGTCATGTGGGATTAAAGGTTCTTTAGCACTAGAGTCGCGGTGAGTGAGAAATATCGAGCATTTTAACACATGGTCTGTGATTTCTTTGGACATGCCTGGCCAAAAGATGTTATCTTTCGCGCGTTCTAATGTCTTGTTTACTCCCAGATGACCAGTGTGCACAGCTCGTATCATCTCCTGCCGGAAACCTTTCGGTACAATTGACTTTTGACCTCTGAAAATTAAGTCATCTTCTACAAATAGCTCATCCCTGTGATTCCAGAAATCAAGCACATCTATATTGCAGTCAGCGCGTGAACTAGGCCATCCCCTGAGTTATAGTCTTTATCAAAGTTTGCATTTGCGGGTCAACTTTGATAACACTCTTCAGACATTCTAACCGTCGATCTGTGACAAACAACTGTTGTTTGATCATATGTACGTGAAGGCCAAGTCCTTCGATTAATCTTGGGTATGTGTCCGGAAGTGATTGTCTTGATAAATAATCACTAATGGGTAAATCTTTCCCTCGTACATGATGCACTTCAATACCGTACTGCTGAAGCTTCAACATCATGCGTTGAAGGCGTGGAGGGGCTGCTGAAAGGGGCTTCCTCATGATCGATTCAATCGGCTTGTGATCTGAGTGCACCCTAACTGGTCTAGCAAAAACCAATTGATGAAAACGTTTACAACCAAATAGTATAGCCAGCATTTCTTTTTCTATCTGAGCATACCCTATTTCGGTTTGTGTGAGGCTTTTGGATGCGAATGCTGTGGGTGACCGTCTTGCATAAGGCATGCCCCAATCCGATATTTAGAAGCGTCTACTTCGAGTGTTGATTGCTTGGTCGAGTCAAAGTAAACCAGCACAGGGTGTCGCGTGATTATATCCTTGGTCTCTTGAAATGCCTTCTTCTGAGGTTCGTCCCAGAAAAATTCCACGTCTTTCTTCAAGAAGGCGCGTAAAGGGCTTGTAACCTCTGCTAAATTTGGCGCGAATTTAGAAAGATAGTTAACCATTCCTAATAGGTTTTCTGATTTGGACCTGTTTTCGGGAGCATCAAGTTTAAGAATAGCCTCAACCTTGTTTTGATCGGGTTTTAAACCTGAAGAGCTTATTGTATTGCCAAAGAAAAATACTTCCGTTGCGCCTATTAAGCATTTGTTTGGGTTGAGACGCACACCCTTTGAGCGTGCACGTTCAAGTACACGTGTCAACATGTCGTCATGTCCCATGCGAGAGCGTCCCCACACAATATGTCATCGACTATACACGCGACATTTGGTAAGCCCTCAAAATTTTCATCCATTTTCATTTGAAATATGTCTTGTGAACTTTTTATCCCAAAAGGTAACCTAAGATATCGGTACCGTCCGAAAGGCGTACTGAATGTAGTTAGGTATGAAGATTCGTCTTCAAGTTTCACACTTCAGTAGCCATGTGTACAGTCTAACGTGCTGAAATACTTGGCATCGATTAGTTTAGTTGTGACATCATCGATTGTCAGCATAGGATAGTGGGGCCTAAGGATTGAATCGTTTAACGCCTTTGGGTTCTAGGCAAATACGCAATTTACCCGATTTCGGTTTCTCTGTTATTACAAGGGAGTTGACTCAATCGGTGGGTTCTGTAACCCTTTCAATAACTTTGCACTCTTCGATTCTTGTGAGTTCTTCTTTAAGCTTTGACTTTAATGCTTCTGGTACCCATCGCAGCGGGTTTACTACTGGTACTGCATCGGGGTTAAGATGCAGCATGCACTCACCGGGAAACAGACCTATTCCCTAAAATAGGTCACTGCACGTACTTGTCACAGCTGAGTTATCTAAGCCAGACTCATTATCAATAGCGTAAGTCAGATGGACTAACTGTAAGTCAAGTGAAGTTTGCAGGATAATGAGAGCTGCAGCCTGACTATCTACAACGTAAAAGTATGTTTTTACAGTTTTGCCGCTGTGTGAGCAGGAAAGCATTGCCTTGCCCACTAATGAAATTAAATCCCGGGTGTACGATACAAGCTTACTGTCGGGGGATATTAAGGGGTCTTTAATATTGAGTGTTTTGTACAACGCTAGTGGAAAAATGTTTACTTGTGACCCGGTATCTATTTTAAATTTATACGGGGTTTGGGAAGGGCCAATACGTAACTGGACAAATGCACGGTCTGGAGATGAGAGAGATGAAAGCCTTACCGTATCTATGTAAAATTCCTTGTCATTATGTGTATTCCGTGCACTGTTACCACTCCCGTTATAATCAAATTCCTGGTCACTGTTCGATATATTATGCACAGTTTTGGATCTTCACAGTTTCGCAAAATGATTAAGTTTGCCACATTCTCTGCAAGTCACACCTCTAGCTGGACACCGCGAGTTGTTCGACTGGTGATTCCTGTTTCCACAATTTCCACATGGTTTGTGTGTTGTGAACTGTTGGGTCTGATGTGTCTGCGTTGACTTCAGGGATTGTTGCCAGTGATATCCCCTAGGTTTGTTTCCACCACGTATCTGCACTCTGTTTTTACTTTTATCGACAGCGTCAGCATCCTTGTTTGGCGTGCCGTTTGATCGATATCGATTTCAATTGCTGTTGACAATAATCAAAGTTTTGAACGATCTGGATAGCTTTGTCTAATGTCAACTTGCCTCCTTCATTAATCAGTTTCTCTCGGACTCTCTGACTGTTCGTCCCAAATACAATTCTATCCCTTATCATGTCATCGGCATCATGAAAGTTGCAGTCTCTGGCTTTCAGTCTTAGCCGTGTGACGTAGGAATCAATTGATTCCGTTCCTTGCGCTCCCGTATTGAAACGATACGGCGCAAACATGGGGTTTAACTTTGGTTGCACGTGTGCCTTGAAGCGGTCATAGAAGGTTTGGAGCTTCTTCGCGTCTTCATTTGAAATACCAGTCCACGTTTGGTAGACATCTCTCCCTTTGTTCCCAGCCCACAACAAAAAGTTATGACACCTTTTCAGCTTCTGTTTTTTCTTTAAGCGGTCCATTAAAAATCAAAGTGATATATAGTTTAAACTTTTCCCACTATTCCGGCAAGTTCGTAGCCTCCTCAGTCCATGACTGGTGGCGGAATACCGCTTAAATCCATGGTTGATTTTTTTCAAATCTTAACTAATACACACACTTTTATTTTATGAGCAACTCCAAGTTAATGCACTAATCCAACTTATGTACCAATCCCACTTCTGACACCATGTTGTGTTTCTTGTCATAAACTATCTCAAATGAGATGTAAATATTGGAACAGACACATGTGTGTTGCTTCCAAAACTTTATTTCTAAGAGTGACTCATATAAGCAATCCACAAAGCGAGTTCCTAACAGTGCATGCGTATACAAGTTGGATAAAGATGTACACATGATGTAGATTGTATAGTCCATTTCAATAATGCATTTCCTATTTTGTACGGGCCGGTCCCTAACCTATCGCCAAATATGAGTGTCACATCCGATTCGAAGATTCCTAAGTTGTGAATTTTCCTACGATGTAATAGTTTATTATTTTTCGTGTTCTATTCAAGCTTGTATTTTCCGAAAATTTTACAGAATCATTTTGGCTTACAATAGCCGTTAATTTTTGCGATCTCAATTTTGGTGTGCAAACGACGTGAGCTTGTAAATCAAAAACCGGTCGGAATCCTTTCAGGGCCAAACAAGTTTTTGTCAAAAGAGGGCTTTCTTGGGTCAGAATGAAAGCCCTATATGGTAAATTGTGTGTTGGTTTTGGGAGGAGGGAGTGGGTGGCATGTGTGCAGCAATGTGTGTAAGTTACAGATGTCCTCTGAGTGTGCTGTACTGGTTGCGTGCTATATAGATGCTTATGTTTATTCCGGTGTGTTGCGGTGAGTGTTGATTTGGGTTGGTGTTTCTTTTCTGTATGATTAGATTTTGGGGATTTATTTTATTTATTTTCGGGTGGCAATTTGTATTATTTTCTGTTTCTCTCTTTTCCCAACATCTTTAGTCTCTGCACTGGGAGTCTGCGATTTTTTCTGCTTCTTCTATTCTTGCTCTTCTTTATTTGGGGGGGGGGGGTCTCTTGTTTCGTGTGTTGTTGTCTCCTTCTTCTTTTCTGGATCTTCTTTATATCTGGTACTTTTTCCCGTCTGTGTTATTGTTTCATTCTTCTTCTTCGTTTCCTGCGTTGTTGGTTCCTTCTTCTTCTTTTCCTGATCTACTTTATGTCTGCTACTCTTTCCCGTCTGCGTTGTTGCTTTCTAATTTTCCTTTTCTTCTTTATTGCTACTACTTTCTACCGTGTTTCTTCCCCTTTTTCTGCGCGGTTGTTGTTTTCTGCTTCTTTCTTGATCTTTATATCTGCTCTTATCTGTCTGGTGGGCTCCCTTTTTCTGCATTCTTATTGTCTTAGTGTTTCTTACCTGATTGATCATTTGGTTATTTAGCGTTATCTGCTTTGTATTTTTGTTCTGCTTTACATTATTTTTATCTTTATTATTATGTCTTTCCCTTAGGATTTTTCTTTACATTATCGTTATTATAGATGTATTATTTGTTGTTTTGATTATTTTGTCCTTTACCTTGTTTCATTTAGAGTTCATCGTTCCCACTTCACCTTTGTGGACCGTGTGTGTGTGTGTGTGTGTGCGCGCGCATGTGGAGTGGGATGATATTTTGTTTAAGGAATTCCCCCTTATTAAATTTTGTAAGAAATGGTTTGGGGGGGGGGTTGGGGGGTGTGTTTGTTTTTGTTTAATGTTGGGTATGTTTTGAAACCAGCCACGATTTTTCTAATAGTGGTTACTATAAAGTATAACATTTACGACTTTGTTTGGTATTAGCTGGTGTATTTATGTTGGTCCGTAGCCCAGCCACGGTTTTTGTTTGAGTCGTTGCTATCCATACGACATTTACGACTTGCTTTTTGTTGCAGCTAGACTATCCTTACTGAACTATCAATTATTACATTGTGTAGACTTTCTAGATTTAGGTTTCTTCGATTAAAATAGTATTAGATTAGATTTGTCTCATTTTTCCTATTTTTTTCGCATATTCTGTTTGATTTATATGTGAAGGTGCCAACTTTTTCCGTGTCGTTCTCAGGTACTCAGGGTATGTGCTTTGTGTTCCATTTTTTTTTTTGGAGCTCCCTGAACTCTGTCCGCTCTTGGTTGCATTTGAGCATACGTTGAATACATTTTTGATTGTTTCAGGGAATGGCAATGTGGACAGTTTGGGCTTCCTGCCATTTTTATATGTTTGCCTGTGTATCCTCCCAGTAGGATCCAGCCCGTTTTTATCCTATCGATTATGGTCATGTTGTAAGGATTTTGGATTGTCGGGTATGCTATTGCCCTGGTTACTTTTTTCTGTATGGGACACAGCGTTCAGCCATAGGTCGAATTGTCCCATCCCTCTTGCCATTTAGAGGTTTTTTGTTGTTTTTTCTTTCCCTCCGGATGATGTTGTTTATCCCCGTGACGCTGTAAGCAATGTTTTTCAATATAGGTTGATTTAAATTATTTTTCGCTACTGCGTCTGCTTGTTTATTACCCGGTATTAGTATGTGGGATAGTATCCATACAAATTTTATTATTTTGTTTTCTTGTTCTAAATTTTTTAGTATATATCTTGCATAGTTTTCCTTATTTGGTCTACTCTAGTCTCCAAAGTATTGAAGGACGCTGTGCAAATAGCTTAGAACTAGTGATGTTTGTATTGGGTAGTTTCTGATGCACTTGAATTCTGCTAGGATTGCCGTAAACTCTACAGTGTAGATTGCACATTCATCCGGTAGGCCTAGTCTTCTTCTTAAAGATGTGCCGATTTGTGAGATGACTACTCTAACTGCTGTTTTGTTGGGGGTGGGGTGGGGGTGTCTTTGATCCATCCACGTAGATTTGTGTATATGCAGTGTAGGTATTTTCTTGGTAAGTTAGTACCAAGGCTCTTAGCCCTATGGAGTCGTCCTTTTTTTTTTTTTTACCATTTCTTTCATGTTAAAGTATATATCGGGTTGGGCACGTATAGGGGTAGGGGTCGGCGAAATATTGTATTTTTCTGGTGTGATGTTCGAGATATCTAGTTCTACTTGTAGGTCCGCCATGATCTTTCCGCAAAGTATATTTTTATTCATTTTCCTATAGAAGGGCCTGTCACATCTTTGTATAGCCTTTAGTTTGAGGTGCCTGGCTCCATGTGTTGACACCATTATAGACCATTCTCAGAATGTATTCACGTATTCATGTGACCCTGGGTCAACGAATCCAAAACAAGGCTAAGCTAGGCACCAGCTTATAGATTTGTTAGAACCAGGGGACCAAATTATGGCAGATAAAGGTTTCGTTAAAATTAAAGAGAAAATTATTTTAACAAACAGATTAACAGAATAGCCCATACATAAAATGACAAAATTTTATATTGTTTGGACACGATTCTTCCCTATTATGTTCACTTTACCTAATGTCTGCATTTACATATTAGGTGTTAAAATTCATCCATGAATCAACACCACAAAAATAATATTAATTATAATCAATGAAAAAGTTCACATAAATAAGGAACCAATTTGTGTGTTTGGGGGCAGGGTGCTATGATTTTATATATATATATATATATATATATATATATATATATATATATATATATATATATATATATATATATGAATGGCTTTCAAACAGCTTTGAACAAATAATCCTGCTGTTTTGTGGGTAAATATATAACTGCCAGTCTGTTATTGAAACAAAAAAAAATGTGTTCATATGAATAAAATCGTATATCCATATTGTCAGTTGACAAATGATTCAGAAAAGAAAAAAATATGTCATTTAAAGGGAAAATCCCAGTCCCTCCCACCCCCAGGCACTAAAAGCAGCAAGCACCATAACAACCACCTGGTTGTGCACTTCTGATACAAATTAAAATGCAAGCATACCGACATGTACCCAAAACTATTTAAAGCACACCACAAAGTCTCTACTGGTTTGGGGGGTGTGGTTGGTTAAAAGGGCAGTTTGTGTCACTATGCACATTTTGTAAATGTTTTATTCTGACCGCGTGTTTTGACCACAGTATTGATTGATCATAGCTGTACATTTAAACCATACCTAATCAGAAACAAAATTCATGCTTTAAATAGTTTCTTTTCTCTATCGTTAACTTGTATTTTGTGTGCTGTAGAGGAAAAGGACACTCAAGATAGGACGTAAATCAACTTACGTTTAAGAGAATGGACATATCGAGTAAGTTTTCGTCATTATAATATATACAGTGGTAATTATATAATATAAAATATTCTTACGCAAAAGGAAACAATCTCTATAAAATACATTACATCCATTACAGCCGCGATCAATATAATATATTCTCTCGTAAAAGGAATCTACATAATATATTATATGCAGTATAGTCGCGATCTGCCTAGCTTAGCCTCGTTTTCGCGATACATTAATATTCATGAGGATCTCATTAAGAATGGTCTATAGGTTCACGAGCGTTTCTGGTCGGCCTATGCCCCCACCCTCCAGTTGGCGCCTCTCAGGTTACGGATTAGGTTCATGTATCGATTGCAGCTTTTTACCAGTTCTTGGACGTGGGCTTTCCATGCCTAGAAAGGTCGCTTGCCTTTCAAAATTTATTTCAGCCCCATTGAGGAAGAGTTTTGGTGGGTGGGGGTCATCCTCTTGTACGGAATACTACTTTTGGTTTATATGGTGTAACTTAAATCCCCAGTTGTCGGCCTAATATTATTCAAACCTGTTTGTATTTCTTTCAATATCCTGCTATCATCTGCAAAATGCGATAGGTCTGAGTTCTGTGGGGTCGATCGATTTTTCGAGGTCATTTATTACGATGTTGAACAGGATCGGGCTGATGACACTTCCTTGGGAAGCCGTTTTCAAGTGTATGTTGTGCGGAATACTCTCTTCCTATCCGTACTTTAATTTTTCTATCGGTTAGTTAGTTTGCCATCCACTTCTGAATTTTCCCCGTTATACCGTATTGTTAAATTTAAAAATCAACCCTTCTGTCCACATTAGATCGTATGCCTTTTCCATGTTGAGAACTTTCGCCGTGACATACTTGGATTGTTCGTTTTTGTTGACAAATGTTAATTTAACAGTGGATTCCAACCTAATTAATTGGTCTGTTGTGCTACGATTATTACGGAATCCGCATTGGGTGTGTGATATTAAGCCCTTGCTTTCTAGGAAATATTTTAATCTGTTGTTTGTCATGGTTTCTATATGTTCTCTGTCAGGGATATAGGTCTGCATGTCATTGTATCTGTTGGTTTTCCCGGTTTAGGGATTGGTATAATAAACGCTTGTTTCCATCTGTTTGGTATTTCTAATGTATCCCAGATTCTTTTAATTAGCTTTATTAATATTTTCCTTAGGTTGTTTTGGTAGGTGTTTATATATTTCATTCCGAGTGTATCTTCTCCGGGTGGTGGTGTTTTGTTGCTGCCTGGAACCTTCTCATTAGCATCAAATCACACACAATCCCAGAGCGCGCCCCCCCCCCCCGAAAAGTGAGCTATTTTAAAAATGCACATTGCATATTTTTAACTTAACAACCAATGTTATGCCGAAAGACAGCAATTTCAAACTTGCCCCATTTATTCCTGTGATGTCACAAATAAATTTCATACTTTGAACAGGGATGGAACAGTTCATGTTGATGGAAGTCAAACGTCAAATGTAAAAGGTTTACATATTCTTCTAACACTTCTATATGAAAGAAAGCGAATCTCCTTTGTCATCATGGTTTCATTTGCTTTCCCTTAATTTCATTACAAATGAATGAAAAGAAACATTTATTTGTTCACTATTTTTTATGTCAGTTAATGCAACAGCTTTAATTAGATTTCACTCGTGTATTCTAAGACTTCCAATTTCCCCATAATTAATCTCATTGATCATAATACTGCAAAAAGGCATATATTGCAAGCAAAAGCAAATTTAGCGTAATTAGCATATTTTTATGCATAACAACACTATTAATGTACCGTTTTGATGAGAACATCATATATGATGACAAGAAAATAAGGAAAACAATTTTACAAATATGCTTTAAAATGTGCTCAACAATTTCGTATTTTGCATAGGGTTATATTTTGAAAGAAAAAAATTTTCCCAGGTTTTCCTCACAATTTATCCTGACTATTGAAAAATAAGGCCATGTATATCATATGTATTGTTTAAAGAACTTTTAATTCCCTTTAGTTTTGTGTATGATTGATAGGTGTGAGATGGTTTATACAGTATACAGCTTGGCCTTACGGCAGATGTGCACCAACTAAAAAGATTCATATCTCTGCTTCTTCATTTTCACTTCCTGACCATCAATGGTAAATTGTGAAAGTATGAGCTGATAACTTCTTTTAAAATTATGATATATTCTGCAATTCATTCATTGCACTTCCAGCTGCTGGTTTTTTTAGTCTAGGAAAATTATTTTTCCCCATTTTAATTACTGATGAAGATAGTATAATTTAGGTTCATTTTTTGAGCACATTGGAGAAGCCATTTTGGTTTGCTGTGTGCTTAAATGAAGCACAATTTCCACAAGAACAATATCCAAAGAAAAATCAGTCACAGTACATGAAAGTAGCATAGTGGTATGCCAACATTCTCTCCACTGTGCATGCTGCAAATAGAAACAACGTTACACCTCTCATTCTCGGAGGTACATAATATCCGAAGGGCGCCCCCAAACGCGGCCCGTATACATCTTGCATTACAAGTTACTTGTGACGAATCTGATTGTTGTCTAATGGCAACGCACGAGCTACACTCACGTTCTAATATTTCCTTCGGTACAATCGCGTTCGTTGCATAGGAACCGTCAGATCACAAGTTCATCTCTATCAGTTGGCTCGATATGTGGTGTTTTGGAGGTTGTTTTAGGGGTTTCCGAAAATCGTAAAGTATCAAAATATGTTTTAAACATAAATGTTTGTATTACTTTCGCGTTTCATTGGATGGACGCAAAAGATGTTGAAATTTACTCGCAAAAATTCAGACAATACAAAGTAATATCACACATGTTATCCATGGATGATGGCTTGATCAGCATCAGATATTTTAAAATAATATGCTTGTAACTGTATTATCTTAAAAGTCAGTAAGTAGGAAATGACATCATAATGATTTACAAGAAACCTAATAAAGTGAACCCAAACCAATGCAAGGGGCCTAGGGCAAAAGTTTCAGTCTTAACAGGGGTCGGAGATGGGACGGAGGTGGTTTTTCTACGTTATCATTTACATTATGCAATAAATCTAATAATCTTATGACATCTAAAATTCATCATTAACGTCTAAATATGTTTTAGAAAGAAGGTATGATAGCTTACTAAATTGATAAATTTACTGTACATTAGAGCAATAAAATCATTCTAAGATATTAGGAGGGGCCTAAAATTGTTTTGTAATGAGGTCAGAATTTCTTGCCATCACACATATACACATGCACACACATTTTACACATATATTATTAACTTTATCATTAACTTTATCTCAGCATACGTTACAGAATAATTGCAATATTCTGCTGGGTTTTGTTTCATTTCATTAAGATTTCTTCTACAGTCTAAATGATATACTGTCTTGTAAAATACCAAGTATAGCTCACCGGGTATCACAGATACAAAGTTTTTAATATATATGTATATATTATACTGAAATATTGAACGTTATCAGCGGGAGATAAATTGTATCGCCACAGTGGCAATTCCACTTTAATCACTGTAGTGACCATACCACTTTGGAACTACTGGTACATTATTTATCTATATAGGAAGTATATCAGCCCTTATGTATGTTATTCAGACCTGTATTTCCATGTCAAGGCTTATTTAATTTTTTCTTCTTTTATCCTCTCTCTCCCAAACAAGAAAAAGTAGGTTTTAAGTATTATTTTTTTATGATCAATTTTCCATGTGAATCGTTAAAACTGTCAGTGACTGAACTGACACAACATGTTGCTGTTTGATATTCTGTTTGTTGTAACTGTTATACGCAATGACAAACAGTATTTTTTACAATGACCATCATTAAAAGAACAAAAATTTCACTGGTCTCAGCTTTTCTTTAGTAAGATTGCATTTTGTAATGTTATTCTTTCTGATTTACTGCAAACACTGTCTGAATAAATTATAGTTCGGATGAACAAGTTTAGATTATCATTCCTGGATATATCAAACTGGACATCCATGTGGTTTTATTAAACTGATAATTTTGAGGAAAAATGTCAGGGTTCGGACAAGTCCTTGTATATTTCTATGATCCAGCCATATACTCTGGATGGGGAAGTGCTTATGCTATTACACATCTTCATTTTTATTCCAATTCTCTCTTTACCCAAAAATTTTAGAACAAAATGAATGAAGCAACTTCCAATTTATTATACACAATCAAATGAATAGTATCTACTGGTATCAATGTGTTCAACTTTTTCTAAACTGTAATTTACAATGAAATATTCTGATGACTTACAGCTGGCCACAGTCATGTTGCTTAGTATGTGGATACAACTTGATGTTTACATAACCAATTTATCAAACTATGTAATTCTGACCTACATTTCATGTTTCCCCAACTTTGCTTGAATTTTTTATTACCAATTTCTAAAATACTACAGGTTAGGGAGTGATGCAACTTATTTCACATACAATAAAACATTCATTATCTAGACATGCCATGTCTAAAAGAATATAAAGTTTAAATATGAATAATGTCAAAGGGCCTTGATCCAGGTAAACTTGACTCACATAGATTTTATTCACCCTGATGCCAGTAATTCATTAATCTTTGTCACCTATTATCACAACTTATTTTTGGGTGAGATTTAATTATGGGCCACAGAATGTCTTTCAATGGACCACTGGGTCTTTAATCGTGCTCAGATTGCTTCGGATTTATGTAGGACAAATTGCCACAGCGGTGCTCAGAGACAATCTGGTGTAAGAACAAACTTTCTATAATTGTATCTCGCTCTCTCTCCCAATTACATGTATTTTACTTTAAGAAATAATTTAATTAATTCATCATACCATTATAATTGCATGACATATTGGACTGTGTTTATTTTTATTTATGTTACCGCTATATATATATATATATATATATATATATATATATATATATATATATATATATATATATGCTAGGTGACCAGCAAATTAGCTTCATTTATTGCTACATGTACACTGTAGTAAGTAAAAATGTCCATGGACATTGTAGTAGTCTGCACAAGCAAATAACAGTTGTCTGGATAATTAATGTTTTACTGTATACATCTTCGTTGATAAAATATCAAATTGCCAAATGTATATAAAATCGTATTTTGGTAAATTTCTTGGTTACTACTGGCCACTCTCACATGAAAATTCTGCATCATAGTGTGTAAAAAAAAAAAAACTTTAATCAAAAGGAGGTCACTATGACACTTTTCATGTTGTTTGACTTCTGTCAATTTCAAGTCCACTACTGTTCAAAGTGGCATGCAACTTGGTGTGAACCAGCATTTGAGAGAGTTCAGTACGATTCTGTGAGCCTGCCTGGGTGGAAGCTTGACAGAATGATCATGTTGGTGACCATGTGCATGTCCATCCACACTCTAGACCACCCTCATTGTTACATTGTTACTTTTGTGTCATTTCAATCTCAATTGAACATTCCACCCTCTTTGAATCTGGATGTAGTTTAGGGGTTGGCCTGACATGCAGACCATGACCATCTTATCTTTGTTACTTCATGACCATCTAGTTAACAATACATGAAACTGCATATCAATGTACTAGCTTATAGCTCTTCTGCTGAGAATCTCCAGTCCTAAAGTGAGAAACAAAATGTTATTTAAGTATTATATTAATGCCTTTGAAATGTTTACAAAATCTGTTCTAGAACTGGATCATTATTTTAAGAAAAGAAAATGTCGTTGAAATGTTTACAAAAGCTGTTCTAGAACTTGATCATTAATTTAAGAAAAAGATGTGAATCAAAAACACATTTTAAGACTCAGTTTGTACTTTGTGCTGATGAAGTTTTGAAAATATCAGCCTATACCAAGATTTGCAAGACTTGATAGCTTTTGATTATAGTGTACATACTATTGGATATTCCCAGCGAAACCAAATTACAAGGCATGAACTTGCACGTCCCTTGCACTTGGAGCAATAAACACAATATCCAATAGTACAAAGACTAATATATTAAAATACACATACATTTATTAAATAATAAATTGTATTTAACTTTCTTTTCATATATTTAAAGCAAGTACAAATGTTTCAGAGAAATCTAGTTTCAATAATTTTTAAGATATATTTGTGCATATATATATATATATATATATATATACAGTATGACATGACAGTTTTACAAGCTGCTGTGCAATACATACACCTGCTATAACACCAAAGTACGTAGCAACAAACCTATTGGGTCCAAAGTATGATTAACAGCACACAATACTCTAGGTATTCACATATAAATCCAGTTCAAATGCAAAAAGCACAGACCCGGAATAAGCCATCACATAATGTGCAGGCAAATCTGGGTTTATGTTGTATGTTCTACTTACAACCCCTGAAAAAATGCATAGACCCAGAATTAGACAAAGGGACAGATTGAAGGTAAATGATACTAGTGTTGAGAAAATTATCAGAAACTGAGAAGATATAAGTCCCTTGTATTCACAGTATTTAGATCTTAACAAAAAAACCACAATAAAACTGTACACCAAACACAATTCAAACTTTACCATTGCAGATTTCTGCAAAATGTCTTATTTGAATCACAAAGCATCTAAACAGATGTCTCATCTGAGAATTACAAGTTCAGATTTTTCATCAGACTTTTCTTCTTCTGAAGAATCAACTTCTTTTGAATCAGATGATACTTTGGTCATGAAAGCAAGCAATCAAAAAACAAAACTTCAAGGAAAATTAAAAAAATCAGACAGCACAAACAAAACCTCAGAGAGGGTCATATATTCACAAATTTGTCTCAGGCAGCTCTTTGGTTTGAATTTGTTACAGAGCATATTCCTTTTAAGAATCTTGATGTAAACATGTTATGGCATGAAGAATTATAAATAATACTTAACTCAAAAACATTGGTCATGAAAAAGCATGATGGATTCAAACTTTTTTGGAAAAACTGTCCACTAAGCCAAGTGGAAGGGTTTACTGAAATTGTATGCAGCATGTGGTAGACGAATTGAAATAGGCCTAAAAACACAGGGAGATAATCCCTCAAAGATTGAAACTCTGATACTAGTTAGTCACATATTGGCTAGAAAATTAAAATCTGGTTATTTATCAATGAGTGAACAAGTCTGATTGTGTTCAGATTTTAAAACAAACAAATGTAGTTTTGAAACATCTGATCATCAAAACCCAACCAAAAGTCACATGGGAATGGTCAAGCACTTTGATGCCAGTTCTTGGAGATGGGACAAGCTCCAATTAGCGGACCCAGAATCTTCTTCTGCCTGCATACTTCAAAATCACTTCTGACAAGTGCAACCCAAACTGAGGCATACATTTTTTCTGCCTAAGTATTGTTACTAAAATAAATTACTAGGTTTTTTTTAATCAATAAATGATTTAGGGGAGGGGTGGGGGTCTGTTATTTTGTACTATTGACCTGAAGATGTGACTGTTGTTTAATCTTCATACATTCTACATAAATTACCTTGTGTTGGTATATCTTCTAGCAGTCTCATCCATTCAAGATGAATTCAGCGAAATGAGTAATCAACTGATGTTATTAGGTCATACTACAAATGGCTGACACAAGCTAAATGTTGAAAAAGTCAATAGCCTGAAGCATAAAAAAAATATTACAAGTGGCAAAAGCTCCTCAGATTACTGTTATGTTCCATTCTTACATCAGGCCCTGTCTATCTTAACATACAGGACAAGGTAAGTAATTTCCAAGCTCACCCTTTCTGACCCTTGATTGTCGGCTACTATTACTGTCCAAGAAGGCACTCAGCCACAATTTATGGTTCATTTTACCTCATAGTTTTCTATTCATCAAGCCATTGTTGACTTTTCTACTGCACCAGACTGAAGTTATAGGCCCTAAAATGTAAGCATTACTTGAATTTTGCTTGCTCTGACAAAGTTACACTCACCTACAATTTGTCAATACATAGATATATGTGACTCAAAGACACATTCCTTCATTAATTTGAGAGCAGTGGTAGAGCAAAGGTAAGTATGTAATTACCATTCACTTACATCAACTCAATAATCTTGTTCCATGAAAGAATTACATATGTGTTTACAAACTTTCACTCGATTTTAAATCCACCAGTACAAAATTCGCCACCTTCTCCATTAAGTGTTTTTGTGTCATACATAATTCAGGGGCTTGAAAGTTATTACTTAAATTTTTGGCAAATTAAACTTAATTATTTACTTTATTTTTTCTAAATCAAAATGGTGTGTACTGCAATCATTTTTATATGATATACTAACTTTTGCATATCTTTATGTACTGGGGAAATTGCAGGTGAGCATAACTTTGTCAGGGCAAGCAAAATTAGTGCAATGTTTAAATATCGGGGCAAGTAACTTCCAGTTATCCCTCAAATCCCAGGAAATGTTCAAGACAGTAATCAAATTAAACTGATCCCATGCAGGAAATGAAATCAAATTTGTTAAATACATTCATTCAGCACCAGCAGTGACCTAGTGATATTCTGAATGAAGTTGAAAATTATTGTTGCAATTCAGAAATATAGTTATTTAATTATTTTATATGGTTTGATTGCCAAATCAGGTTTATACATCTTTGAATCTTGCAAGATACCAGCTAAGACCAGCATCAATATAGATATTTTTAAATTTCCTGCTCCCAAATTATTTCAATAAAGAAATTTTTCAATCTCAGATTTGCATTTCCTATAAGTTATAATGGTGTTTGTAAAAAAAAGGTTGTGGATTGTAAAATTTGTTCTGAATCATAAGAAGCAAGGTAATAACCATATTTACTGACCAAGATCTCAAAAAGGAATCCCTTTCAGGACAATTCATTTTTCTGCTCAATTCATTTTATGTCTCACCTTTACTATGAAATTTTCTAACAATAAAAATGTTGACAAATATTTTCTTGGGAGTGATTAAATTAATGTATTCTTCTGTCACTGTTTCAGTAAATATCACCAAAGTAAAAGGCAGAAATTACTAACAGTTTAAATGTAATCTAAACCAAGCTTACGGACAAATTTAAATTAATCCTCATGATGCATCTTTACTTGGGTTTCCATGGAAATATATATATTATGACTCAAGGTCTTAAAAATATGTAAGAAAGTAAAACCAATGAATAAGGTAAAATAACAAGAAGTTTACTTCCCAAAATACAAAATGAAAATTCAATAACACAATACTGTGAATTAAATCCCAAATAATCCTAATTGTCCTATTACAAGTTCAAATATATAGAATGTTCCAAATGAATTCCATAGTCTTGATGCAATCTAAAATTTCTTTGAATGAGTTCACAAAAATTCAAAGCAATGTATTAATCCAAATGTCAATAAGCACTTTAGTAATTCCTATGAATATTTTAAATAAATAATTACTCTTCAATTATATCTGATTTCAACAACACAACTGAGAGCTCTGATCACAAATGGATTCCCACATCCTGATCTAAAACAGGATTGACTTATTTATCAAATTTCCATTTATACATTTTCACTTTACCTATATCAGAATGTGAAGCAATCCTAAGGAAAAACAGTCTAATTGTAAATAAAACTGGTTTTTAACTTAAATGCTACATAAACTCGGACCATAATCTAAAGTACCACTTACAATCAACAAAAGTTAAGCACACACACAATACACACACACAAAGATTTATCTTTTTGGGCCTTAGATCAGCTATTTACATTTGCCAGCCTTACTAATTCTACTGGGTACAAGCACTTCAACTGTCAATTATTTAGAAGTTTTGAGGGGCTGTCATTCCTTCAGTAACTAATAAATCCTCTCAGGAACTCAATATTAGCTTTTACAAAGCTGTGGTATAGAAGAAACTATGGATAAAGTCTGCATAGCTTCTATTAAAAAGTTTCTGCAGGTATCTTGTTCAATACAGAATCTGAACACTAGAAATTACTTCTGAAAGACTACATAAAATTCATTGCTTACTAAACTTGCGTTTAATTAAGAAAGTAGCTACTGTATAAGAATTAGACACTAACTGGGAATCTAATATTTGTGTCATCATGTTGTATCATTTTGGCGCTTGTGAACAGAAATGCTTTTTCATTCTGATCAAATAGTTCTTGTGACAAGTTCAGATAATTTTAAACATAAATCTGTTATTTTAATGGGTTAATGCCATTTTTCAGCACAAGATAGGCTATACATTGTGGCCAGTATAACAGGTTAAGGAAGAAAACAGGAAAAAACCCTGTATGAACCACAAACCCACCGGAAGCTACTGGCAAGTTTACTTATGTATCCACACTGGCTGAGCCCAAGATGCAAACCAGTTGGACAAAGGTGAGATGGCAGTGATCATTAATGGTGAGTGCTTTAGACCACTCAGCCACCAGGGGCTCCTCATAAATCATTTGCCTTTATTCATTACCAACACACCAGAAGAAAAAATTATACGAAAGGGGCCATCCATATATAACATCACACAATTTTGGTGAAGTTTTTACCTTTACCTCACTTATCACATTTCATCACAAAAACTCAGAACCCTCATATACAACATGAAAGGCTTTGACCCTACCCAAATAAAACTGTTGCAAAGTAAAATCACTTTGTATAGAAAAATACAGCAATACAATGCTGTATCCTGAATTATGTAATACTTCCAAAAAAATATCTTGATCCATGCAAGTTTAATCCTCTGGAAACCTAAAGAGAAAAATTATGGATAGGAAGAAAAGACTTAAAATGCATGGGATTGAATTGTACTAATCTCATCTTATGAATTAATTTCTCAATTTTCTTTCCTTCCATTGTGATACTGCGATGCTATGTAGTTTACATTTTCTCTGGTAGATGGCACTTTTGTTGTTTTGTGATGTCATATTTTTCAAAACCCACCTACCTCCAAATTCACACAAATCAGACTCCCCACCACCTCAGTGACTGACATCATATATGGATGGCCCCTCAACCAATTTTCTGGTGTCAGCCAAAAATGTACCCCATATATATCTGGCAGGAGTAATATGTCACAAGTCTGATTGGTGTCCCATGACAATGCACAAAATGTGATTGTGGTCAATTAATTCCTGATGTATAATCACATTACATACATCTGCAACCACTTTATACCATGTTCAACTATCATTTGGTGGAATATTGAGTGTTTTGTGGGATGTCTTTGAGCCTTTGGAAATCACTAAGTACTAAAATGTGTTTTAAACATAAATATTTGTATTACTATCACATTTCACTGGGTGGACACAAGCAATGTTATTCACAAAAATGGAGTCAACATAAAGCAATATCACACGATTATCCATTAGTGATGGGCTGATTTAACATTAGATTAACAAATAATTCCTGATGTACAATCACGTTCCATGCATCTGCAACCATTAGATCCCATGTTCTACTATCATTCAGCAGAATATGGGCTGCACTAAGGTACATCTTCAACCTTTTGAAAATCACTAAGTACAAAAATGTCTTTATGTTTGTATTACTATCTCATTTCATGAAAATGGAGTCAATATAAAACAACATCAAATGATTATTCATTAGCAACAGGGTCATTTAATGTTAGATTAACGAATAATTCCTGATGTACAATCGCAGTTCATGAATCTGCAACCATTAGATCAGAGTGATGAGGGTGATTTAATGTTAGATTAAGACCAATATGCTTGTGCTTGCATTATCTTGCAAGTCAGTAAGGAGATGACAGCATGATTTACAAGAACCCAATAAACTGATACCAAACCAATGCAAGGGGCAGATGGCAGAAAAAGTTTCAAGCTCAAATGGGGACAGAATATTGGGGATGGGTGGGTGGGTGACAACCACTCTAAAAGTCTGAAGAACTGCAAGCATGACTCCAAAGGCTGATGGCTGCTTAATGTAAATTTATTTCATTTATCATTTAACTGTAGAAATTGTAATATACAGATTTTATTATACAGATGAGTGTTTAATATAATATAATTCCAATTTTTATGAATCGACTGCATTTTCTACGCTTTAATTAGATGTAAACGGTCACGTGATACTGATCTGGAATTTTTACACATCGATAAATTCTGCAGACTACTTTTGGTTCCCTGTGTCCAGATCATTTGATGTGAAGTTTTATCTGTATCAACGCTTTACACCCTGATAATAACAACAAGCTCCCACCCACCCACTCGTGTGATTTCCAATAAAAAATGATAAGCACAGATTAAAATCGACCATTAGAAGTTAAAACAATGTAATTGCACAGACCTTCCTGCACTCCAACATTCACCCCTTTTGCCGAAGAATTCATATGGCAGGCTTTAGAAGCCAATCTTCGGAAATTATTGCATTTCACCTCAACAACATGTTACAGCAGCGGTTATTAATGGTCAGGGTCATGTCAACCAAGGGATCTCACTAAAAACGGACACGATTTTGCTTTTGAAAGATCAAAGTGCATTGAAAGTAACAACGATGTTGCTGTAACAACGACTGCCATACGCAAGCATATTTTTCGAAAAAAAAAAAGGAATATTTCTGGTTTAACCGCAACAACCATTTTTGTATATATTAAAATAATGATCATAACAATGTATCACTGGCATGACCCACTAAGACATTCTACCCCATATCACTGTATAAAGAATCGATGAATCTTGGCTAGCGAAAATAGGGCTATGTATTCTACCACAGTTAGGAGGTTAATGAAAGAAAACTTCGAGGTACATAAAAGTGAATGTTTTGTTGATTAAATCTGCTGATCTGATGTTAGAAAGGAAGTAAATTGGAATGATAAGGATTAAATGATCATGGTTGGGTATTTATCAATGTGTAAATTTTACCAAATCACTCACAAAGTAAATAAACTCCAAGGACTTTATTTAATTTGTGAGTGATTAGGCCAAATTTACACATCGATAAATACCCAACCATGATCATTTAATCCTATAATAGTTGCAACGACAGTAACTGGTAAAGGAAAGTAGTATTTCCATTGGTCAGAATTTTACCGCATGATCAAAATGAATTGTTTATTTCTATATGAACTGTGAGGAGAACTACTTTTCTTAGAATATTCACTTCTATAAATAGAGTCACATGTACAGCAGAAGATAAACATTGCCAGTGAAGGTATACATGAAGTAAGCATTAAATGAAAAGAACATTCTTACAATAAAAAGAAAATTGAACAAATTGAATCTGAAAGACTAAAGCAACTGATATTTCTCATCTTTTATGATTAAAATCATTCTTTCTTTGTCAAAATTTGTGAAAAATATGGATAAAAATGTTTTAAGTGCGCTAGGTCAAGGTCACCAGTATACAGCATTATAGCTATCAAACACTGAAACTGAAATGTCAGAATTTTGAGATTTTTCACTAACTTTGCCTTATCAGATATATTTTGTGCACAAAGATAATGAAAATTTTGACCCATCCATGTTTGATGAGCCTTCTGAAGTGGAAGAAGTATCACAAACTGAGTTATCACTTAGTCTGAACAAACCAACATCAGTCCAGTTTCTAGCTGATCATCAGGATGACCACAAACCAAAACGCTTCAGATCAATTAAAGAGGAAGATCTCTTAAACATATCTGAACAGCAGTACTCAAAATCTACCAAGAAAAAACAATCAATGGGGCTACAACAGTCACAGGTAGATTTATCCATTCATTCAATAATCATAATAAATGAACTATAATAATAATAACAATAAACAGTATACTAAACTGTTCATTAATATAATCTTAATATTGCTTGATACTTAATTTGCTCTTATTTATCATTTTCCTAAATTATATATGATAAAAAGGTAATATGTTGTTTATTTGTATGCAAAAAGAAAAAAAAAATTTTAAATCATTTAATGCCATTTTATATACAAATGAGACTTAACTTGCTCTGCAGTGAATAAAATGTAGTTTATCTTTAAATTAATATTTGTGACAGCTTAAAAATGTAACACATCTGTTATATAAATAAATTTTATGGAAAGGAGATATGCATGAATGATTCTTCCCAAAAATCTAAATATTCAAATGTTAACAAATAGTTGCTACCAAGCTGAAAAACATGAATTTCAGCATGGTGCAAAGAGAAGAATATAGAGGTAGATTTTAAGTCAGCTGAGTCTGCACATTTAGCCCAAATGTTAGTCATATTTTATGCAGAATTAGCCCCCAAGGTCACCGCAACACAAAAGAGGATTCTCCCTGAAGCCCAAGCTGAGGAATACCATAAAAACGCATATTTTTATTAAATTTCATTAGCTATGCAATATTTGATTCATGAACTTTCTCTCCATATCTTGAATTGTAAAACTTATTCAATATGAACAATTTTTGCACCAACATTTGATGTACTTTTCAGAAATGGTTGCAAACATTTGCTGAAATTTCAAAGAAAATATTACCTTTGAAGCACCAATTGTTATGAAAACGTACTAAGCAAATGGAAAAAAAATCAATCTCAATCATGCAATATAATTATTTGATGTTGCCGCCACAATAAGAAACGGGGGGCATTTGTTTGTTTCTCCAAAGCTGTCCTTTAGTGGTGACTTCAATAACGCATGCACTCTTCATCAGATAAAGCCAACTACAATCTTCAATAAAAACAAAGAACCTTTCTTCAAAGGAAGTCAGTACCAAACTTAAATAAAAGCAATGGAATCTGATGGATTTTTTTATTTCTAACGTGACTGGAACACGTTTACTGTGCCGTGAAAGTTTTCTTTTTGCAGGGAAAAGGTTTATGCTTATGAACGCTACCGATTTGTTACGTGATTGTACTACGTTTTTCCACTGAATTCAGACCTAAATGACCTATCACAAATTTAATGAATATTTTAAATCTGTGTGTGTGCATATTTTCAATGGAATTACTTGTATTGTGGATTAAAAATGTATGTGATGAGATTCGCAGGTGAGTACACGGTGTTGATACTCTATTCATGCTATACATTAGACATGTATATATAAACAGTATACATATATATGTACCATTCCATGGTTCTCTAAATAAAGTAAAATATTATATACGTCTTCTCTGTTTTCACTACAGGCGTATTTCTCATTTAATATTCATCTATTTAAGATGGTAACTGTGCCAATGAAGCACGTATTTAACTGCCCACATTTATTACCTACCCCTGACACCACCATCCCCCAGCACATTTTTAGGGGTACATGCATCATTTTCTTCAGCTAACTGACCTGGTTGCTTATAACACGGTTCGGTCTAGAACATGGTTGGGTTCTATGGCTCCCAACTACAGTGTTATAGCGGGGTCACACTGTATTTGTATTGGGAGATAATGAAGCACAGATATTGCTGTTGTACTGATGGTCATATTACACTGACTAGCCACTACAGCCAAGGCCTCACATGAAAAGCATGCAACATGCTCATAAAAGCATGCAACATGCTCATCTACTATCTATACCCATCACTGTGTTTAATGATATTTAAAGTTTGCCACTGAATAAATATATTTATTCCCATTTCCAACTGCACTGGTCACAAATAGGCTTCTAAGTAGCTTAGGATGTATATAGTGTGGAATAATTTGTATGGTCACAAGCTAAACACAAATACTTAATCTATGTTAATAATACATAAAATGTTGGTCACATGGACCTTTAGCTGTAAAGATGTAGCACTAATAAAGATGCATCCAATTATCAAGTTTCATGACTCAAGATAAACAGCACCCAATATGTGAACTTTAAGGACACAATTTCAGCAAAGACAATTAAACATGAAATATAGCTCACAGACTTTTTCCACCAATTGAAGTGTAGTACTTGTCAAGATGTATCCTGTCACCATGTTTCATGATTCTAGGTGGGACAGTATGCATTTAGCATGGCAAAAACTCATGTGGTCATGAGCTTCTTTTGTTGCAAGTGTGTTGTACTAATAGAAATGCAAGTCATCAACTTCACAATTCTAGTATGAACGGTACCTGAGAAATGAACAGCAGACAAAATCTAACTCAAGTCTGTGAAGCATAAAATACAGGCCATAAGGACCTACAACTGAAATGAAGGAGTAGTATTCGTCACCATTCATTCTCTCAACTAGTTTCATAATTCTAGACAATATGTACATAGCATGTAAAAACTCTATTTGGCCTTTAGCTAAAAGCAAAAGCTTAAACAAAGCCAGGATATGTGATGTTCTAAAGGTATAGTACTAACTGGGATTCAGATTATCATCTAGTTTCATGATTCTAGCATAACCAGAGCTTAACTTTAAACACAAAACTGAACTCAAATCAATAAAGTGTGAAATAAGAGTCAATGTGATTTATGTTTGTGATGCAGGTGTAGCACTCATTAAATCATTCCCAACTATGATTCATGATTGCAGATATAATAGTATGCATACAGGGCATAAAAAACCTATATGAGCATGAGCTAAATGATTAGATATGTACAAGATACAGGGCCTCAAGCAGTTAATTCTTATTTGTAAGAAACTAAGTCACCCTCTGGAAATAAAGTGATTAATGTGGTTATGACTGAAATTCAAAACTTTAGACAAAAATGCATACAATAAGTCAGATTGACCTTTGCTTGTAAGGGTGTAGTACTAACAGAGAGGCATCTAATAAAATGTAATGAATCTAATACAAACAGTACCAAAGAAATGAACTTAAAACACACAACTTATCTCAATAAGTATGAAATACAGGTCACAGAGACCTGCTTAGGTGTAAGGCAAAACCTGATACAACAGTAGGCAAATGATGCTATTCAAGACACAATACTAAACAGATAATACTTAGTAAATGTCATCCAATGATTAATGCACTCGCAATTCACAGTGCTTTTCCAACTTCAGTGCATAAGGATGTCTTCAAGTATTCCTCTATTGCCATAGTGCCACAAAATGTATTTTCTACCCACTTTGTTAATCATAATCCAACCAAACAGGACTTCAGGGCTAGGCTTGAAAACCTGCCAGCATCCCTTTTCTGCATTCCATAATATCCAGAAGTTGTTTCTGTCAATACAGTTCAATTAAACATGTACACAATAAAAACATCTCTGTCTTAACTCCAAAGCCAAGTTTTAGACAAAGTACACATGTTCCACGAGGAATCCTACCCTAGAAATGGGAGACAAACCATGCTTGCAGTATTCTGTTTAAATAACATTTATTTTCAAAATGTCCAACTGGTTTCAACAACCATTACATTTACACAAAAACGTGTGTATTACGTTACTGCTTATTGTTTTCTTGATGAGTCTGGTTCCCGGAGTGGTATAGCATTGTATCCTACCAAATTGGGAGTGAAAAGAGCAGAGAACTAGACTAACTGTTGATACACTACCAAACAAGATACCTTTTGTTCAAAAAGCAAGCGAAATTTTCGTGAGACAATCGTCTACGTCGAATCTCAATTTTTGTGCTGTTCAATTAGTACAGTATTGATATCATGATTTCATTGGAAGTAATAATGAAACTTTTTATCATTCTTGAGGATATCTCAAAGTGCCAGTTCAAGAATTCTCTGAAACTCGCTTGCCCACAATGGTCCATATCTGTGAAACCAAGTTTTGCCGTGCTATCTTTGATCACTGTTACCAATGAGTCGGTTAATTTAAGGTAGTTTATGTTACATATACAATAACATTTATAACAGTGTTCAATTAATCAAATGAAGTGAGTTCACCCAACATACGACCGGGACAGCTAGATTTTAAGTTTGTAGGATTTTCGTGCCTTTTAACTTTTCTTTTATTTCACCTCCATTATTTGATTCAAAAGACATAATTAATGTGATAATACAAAGGAGGCCAGCTTTTAATTCAGTGCAACAATACAACAAATACTTCTGCAAGTCAGTTATCAAAACACGGTTGGCACCTAAATAGGTTCTCAGAGAAATGCTCGTGGACATAGCTCTTATGGTAGATTGACACATTTTACATTTAATTACAAGAGGACACATTGCATTTATGATGATTACACATAAAAGGAACTAGAAGACAGAACCAGAACACAAATTTCGATTGATAAAAAAATTGTTTAATTTGTATTTATTTATTCAAGTACTGCCTCCACTCGGCATAAGTGACATTTTCATTGATCAAAATTTCCTTACATATCGTTAATTGCGGTGTGCTAGGAATGTCACTTGGAAAGAAAATGTAAAAAAATTGTACAACTTGTTTTTAAATTTGGTATTTCATAATGTTGATTAAAATTTCCAGGTCCTATCTACCGTTTTCGATGATAAAACAAGCGATAGATCAAAGTTTTTGTGGCTAATTTTGATCGCAATTGCCATAAAGTTCATAAAATAGGGATGTATTTTTGGGGTAATTTCTGGTTTAAAAAAATGGGATCCATGCCTGACCTTGCATTATAAGCGGGTTCGCGAGTTACCAGGGCGCGAGTTATCAAGGGAGTGGTGTACATCCATTTGGTAATTTTGGTTTATCTGGGTAGAAATGAATCTGAAGCCTATTTTACAACCACTGCATTAAAAAAAAAAAATCAATAAATAATACTGTTCATAAATGAAACATCAACAAATTAAATGTTTACTCTGAAATGGTACAAAAAATGTTCTCCATAAAGATTGAAACATTTAAAGATGAAAATAGGTTAGGTTACTTGGTTGCAAATATTTACAAAATTGGTAACCATGTAAACGAAAATGCATCATATTCTTTTTATCAAATATGATATACATGTGGCAGAAATGCTGTCATCTGAGGGCCTGCAAAGTACAGACAGGAAAATTACACTGACTTCCAATTAAATGGCACTGTTTTTTTAACTGTATACTATGTGCATCTTTAGAACCGTTTGTAAATGTTGCAGCCATAATCTTACCCTTTTATGAGGTCCTTAAATTTTGCATCTAAAAAAAGCACCTATAACTGAAACAAAACTGCTTGTTGCTATTAAATGCGATGACAAAATTATGTCCATATACTGTAACACTTCAGTAAATCCTTAAATGTCCATATCACTCTTTGTAGTCCATGAAACTTTTTATCTTCTTTTCTACATCAGCAGGCAATCTCAAGTCTCTGAAAGATGAAGAAGAGACTATTAAACATAGATCTAATGAGATATCAAAGTATAATGCTCCATGAACAACTTGTGATCAATGGGGTCAAAATATATACACTAAATTATAGGCACGGGCATAAGTTAGCATGGTAGACTCAAGTTTCATGACTGTATATACAACAGTGTCAGAGAAACTACTATGCTAAATGCAACAAGAGCACCACAAACAGTACATTATGCAACTGCCCCATGTTTAACAGTCCTCTATGTGGCACTAGTAGGGTATGGAAATTACTACCAGTAACCAATGGATTTAAATGACCTCAGCTTTTAGTCAATGTCTAAGGTGTACAAGGTGTCCATGTATAAGGTGGCAACTAACTTAATGTGCAGAAGCCATATGTTTCTTATCAGACTTACAATGACCTTCAAACAAAGAATCTATAGGTTTCTTTATACACAAAGTGCAAGCCATCCACAACATTTGGACAAGGAACTTATTCCAGATCAAAGGCTATTCTTCAAAACCAATTTTTCTATCAGCCACAATTAACTTGACCTTTGACCTTTTGATCCCAATATCAATGGGCATCTTCCATGCCTTGTGTGCAAGCCTTCCACAAATTTGCTCAAGATATATAGTTATAAACTGAAGTTATAATGCAGAAACCCTTTTTCTTATTTCAGTTACAATGAACTTGACCCTGCAGATTTAGAGTTTGGTCCAGGTATGTGCCAAAGAAGAAATTTGATTGTCTGGAAACTATTTCAGTCAATAGGCTTCATCCTTACCCAAAGTCTGTGATGCAAGACTGTCACTGCATAGAAGCCATTTCTCTTCATTAAGGTCACTCTGACCTTGACATTATACCCTTTCATCCCAAATTCAATAGGTGTATACTTTATCCCAAGTACAAGTAAACCACAAAGTTTTGTAATTGTAGATGATGGAGAACTTGAGTTGTTCTGCAGAAACCACTTTTCTTTTATCAATAAACTAACCATGATCTTTATCCCAAGTGCAAGCTATCCGCAAAATTTAGAAATTGTAGATGTGGACTATTATGGTTGCTGTGCAGAAACCATTTTTCATTTTTTTGTCCCATGACCTTTGACCCCAAGTACAAGCCATCCCCAAAGTTTGGTAGCTGTTGTTGATGTATAACTAGAGTTATTGTACAAAAACATTTTTCTTCTTTCAGTCAGTAACCCTGAAGTTTGACATTTTCATCCACAAATCAAGATGCTTCTTCTATATTGCATACAATGTTTGGTCCTGGTATGCATTGTAGAACAAATGTTATTTTGTGGAAACAGTTTTACAAGTCCAGACACCGTGACCTCAACTTAATATTTGAGCCCAAAATCAAGAGACTTCACCATTGCCCTCAGTAGAAGTCATCTATAAAGTTTAGTAACTTTAGATGATGGATAACTTTAGTCATTGTCCAGAAATCAATTTTCATCTTTCAGTCAGTGACCATGACCTTTTGACTTTAAAACTGACAGTTTTTCCTTATCCAAAGTGAAAACTGTCGAAATTATTTGGTAATTCAACATGGTGCACAACTTGAGTTATTAATGCCCAAACATAAGTCTTCTTCTTTACCTAATTCCAATCTTTTAAAATATTTGGTTTGGGTACATAATGTATAACAAATGCTCTTGTGTGGAAACTCTGTTTCTTCTTTTAGTCAGTGACATTGACTGATTACATTTTGTGTCCAAAATCAACAGGCTTCCTCCTTCCACCAAGTGCACAGTATCCAGCAAGTTTGGTAAATGATGACATCTCAAACTACTGTGCAAAAACCATTTGTCTTGTTTCAGTAATGGTCACCTTGACCTTTGACTAACACTGATAGGCTTCTGTTTTACCCCAAGTGTAAGTCACTGACAAAGTTTGGTCCATGTCTGTGATGTACAAATAACGTTTACGTGCAGAAACAGATTTTCTTCTTTCAGTTACAATGATCTTGACCTTTTGACTCTAACATTTATAGGCTTCTTTGTTGCCCAATGCAAGCTGTTTACAAAGTTTGGTAATGGTAGATGGTGAAAAGGAGAACCAGAGTTATTGTAAGTAAATGAACTAGAGAACAAATAGATGGATGTAAATAAATACAGGCAGACAACATAATAAGCTCCATCTTATAGCAAAGCATTTCATGCAAATTTTTTGCACCCTTTAATTATTGGTACACAGTTGATCTATAAACATCATACTTATTTTTTTTGAAGCATTTTTCGTGCATAAAAGTTAAAAAAATTTATTTTTCATACAACTGAAGTCTTCTATTGGAAGATTGCTGTGTTTGAAAATGAAACTATACATAAAAATAGTTGACAACAATAGCTGAAATAAAGCAGACATTTTCTGAAAATCTGTTCTTTACATCAGTTATTTATTTGCTGACATATATGTACATGTAAGCATTTCTCTCCATGATCAGTGTAAAGCAAAGGACCTGGCTAATTTCAACAAAATGTACATCAACTGAAATTACTATAAGAACATTGACTTTTTTATGTCTAAATCATCAGGTATCAATCTTTCCAATCTATTATAATTATACATACCAAAGTCAACCATAGACAGCTATATGTGGATGAAGACTTAATAAATATTTACAGCAACTGATGTACTCAATTTTGCAAATCCTAATAAAAAGTTTCCATGATCAAAGAAAGTAAGAGTCCTTTTTTATTTCGCAGTAAAGTAATGATTCTGAACATGAGCTTGAAAGTAAAAACAATAAGGGAAACAAGCAGGGCTTGATGAACTAACTTGTGTGTTGATAGGGTAGCTCTTTAGTATCAATATGGAAAGCTTGTGTGTATTCATCTTGACCACAATTCACAACTGCAATCACAAGATTCTAGGTTTAATTTAAATTACTATTCTGCAGATCCCCCATTCTATCCCATCCTCTGACTTTTCAGGCAATTAACACCATTTACTAATCAATCTATTTAAATTATTTTGGACATGTGCTACCAGTACTTAGTATTGCTTTCAATCTTTGTTTCATTAAATGATGCGCATTTATGATATAGTACACTGTATGCCAGGTGCTACTCTTGCAAATTTCATAATCGGCAACACCTTTGTACTTGCCAACATAAGTGTAAATCATTGAATACAGTAAGAACTACACTTGAAATAAGTGGTGATTTGACCAAATTCTACTTAACAACAGGGAGTGTACATGCATTTAGTAATAAAGGATATTCTTCTTTGACATGGCTGTAGATGCCACTTTACTGAACAACATAGCATAAAAAAGAGCTGAAATCTCTCGCTTATATAAAAGCAAACAAACTACAGTCACTCATTTGGATTCAAGTCTTGTTGCAGCATATGAGCATATATTGTTATAAATGTATAACTAAAAATTTATCTGGATCATAGGTCTTGGTTAAATGATAATTTTTTTATATAACTTTTTTGTACTTTGGAAAATATAATTTTGTCATGAATGATAAATTAGATTAAATAAGGACGATGATTTTTCTTTGTATAAAAAGTTCATAAAAATGAAAAAAAAATTGAAAACTAGCAAAGGCACCCATTGCCAACCAGGGAAATTAGGGGCAAGAGGGTAAAAAATGTGTGATTCTATCAAAGAAGATTGGGACACTTATCATAGCAAAGGAAAATGCCAGGTGGAAGCCAGAAGAATGTTAACAGCATTTAAAGTATTACAAAACAGGTCTCTAAGCACAGTTATGTAACACTATTTATAGTACAACAGCTCTTTGTATTCTTTTAATTGTCCTCCAAACTGCTTCTGGATCTTTTCAGCTCTGCCAGAAGCTCCTTTTCCTAAAATATTATATGGCAACTGGGGTGGGCTTACAATCAATGTCCGACATTTTAAAGTCAAGACACAAGAAAGGTTTACTAAAACACTGCTGAATATAGTTCACAAATAAACACAAATGTTGCAGAAATCTAATTATAAAAAAGCAAACAGAGTACATCATGAAAAAACAAAAGCGAAATAAAGCATTCCGGATAATGCAGTGAAACTGATCATATGACATGAATTACCAGAAACAACTGGAAAGGACCAAAATGAACTGTTACTATTATTACAGCAAGTTATATACTGGAAACTAATCTTATGTTGCAATTTACCAAAAAAGACTGGAAAGGACTGAAAACACTCTCAAGATATATGCCAGAAACTGATCATACATGACAAATTTCCAGAAATAACTTGAAAGGAAACAAAATACTCTGATACGGCTTCAACTTCCACCAAATTTTTGGGGTTTATATTTTTTATAGAAAAATCATGATTATTGTCTATAGCAGTGTGATTTGTGAACAGGATCAGCAATTCAGGTCATTCATGCTCAAAGTTTAAAAAAAAAACAACCTCAAAAATAGTTAAAAGATGTAATAAACATTTCTACAAATCTAATTGAAAAATTTGCATAAAAATACTACTGTAAAAAATTTGTCTATCACAGGTGATTTCTGCTTAGTTGTGCTAACAAGGTTCTTCTTGAAAAAAGTGAAAAAACCCTCCCCCTCAAAAAATTGTTAAACAAAAAAAACTGCTGTCACAGGTCATTCACATATGAGTACAAAAATGCTTATTCAATTTCATTTTACTACTTCAAGTGATTTTTGCTTAATAATGATGACTGGTTTTTATCAAATAAGTTAAAGTTCCAAAATGTGCAAGAATTTAACAAATTGCTGTAATGGCCAGAAAATCGTGCCACATATCAATTTCATCAACTTAAAGCCCCTAAGCCATCATTGCATGCAAAAAGTCTTATGTGCCAAATCATCTTAATAATACTGAATCTAAAGATATTGGTCCTTAACATAGCTGGGTTCCATTAAAACCAGATAACATCGACATTTAATCACATTATGAGCCATTTTTCACATGTGTAAGCCTAGACTTAAATTCTGTTGGTGAAATTCAAGCCAAGTCATCTGCACATGAATACAAATATGCCTACACAATTAACTTCTGTACCTCTGGTGGGTTTTGCCTTTCTTCATAAGGTTTTTGCAGAAATTTCTAAGTTTAATAATTTCAAAAATGTGTAAAAAAATCTTTTTTAAAAAAATTAAACAAATACTAGAATATAAGAAGTAGGACAAGTGTGACTTGCTTTTGTCCACAGCATGAATGAACCCTCAAGATGAATGCTCCTATCCAGTTTTTGGACAACCATATTTTGTTGTGTATCATGCAGTTTTTACTTACTTTTCTTGCTGGTAGGTCAAGGTGTGCATTTTACATTAAAACAAAAAATATATTTACGTTAGTTTATCTGTTGTGGAAAACACTGTTTTGTTTTTTTAAAGATGAATGCATGTTATAAAGTCATTACTCAAGGCAATAAAATATTCTGAACAATTATTTTGTCATTTGTATTTAACATACAAGACAATAACTTCACAAACCTATGTTATCTGCTTTGGTGAATAAGACCATTGCAGACTCCATGGTTGTTGAGCATTGTGGGACAAGCAAAATAAAAAATGCCGGAGTGGTCACCAAAAAAAGTATCATACTGTTTTATCTAATGGTCCCACCTAAGAAGCATGTCTGGTTTACACAGTAATAGGTAAAAATGCAGAGTCATATATATACATTAAATTCCTGAACTTATGCCCCAACCCAAGGGCACAATCCTCTGGCAACAGTGAAATAGGGAGAAAGTGAAGTATGGGATCATATAATATTTCAACTACATGTGGAAGAAAATTCAGTAAGGGTTTACTTCAATATAGGTTTTAAAAAATAACCAAAATGTGTCCTATTTCTTAACACCAGAGACATAACCCAAGGGACAGTACAGTACAGTACAGGGGGAAAACAAAGTATGGGATCACGTAATATTCCAAATTTAAAGAGAACTGGATATAAAAGTTAATTAAAATGTGCGAGATGGACTAAAAGCATTCACTATTAATATGTCATGTATAAGGACCACACATAAACTAGATTCAGTCCTACCACTAATCTCTTAACCCTTTCAACACTGCAGACCAGATAACCAATCCAGGAACAATAACTCCTCTCAACAATGCAGACCGGTATACCAGTCTCAAGTACATGTCTCATTTTGATGATGTATTCTCTGATTGGTCAATAGTGAGGATCCCCCATTTGTAAATAATTATGTTGTAGTATGATTCATTTGCATAACATTTGGATACATTCAGACTTTAAGATAGGTTGTTAACAAGAAAGAGGGATTTTCCAATCTATAAATGCCAATCTTCAAAGTCACGTAAGTACATCCAAAATGGTGAACTCTTCGGATGATAAGACTGAATAGTCTGGGGATGAAATATTTGAAAATAACAGGAATTCTAATCTTGTAAATATACACATGAAAGAAAGGAAGCATTTGCAATAAGATGGATGAATATTATTGCCAATATTGATGAATATTTTAAGATATTTTATAGTGGCTGTAATTTTGGAAATGGTAAGATTTTCAGCTATAAATGCAAACCGGAAGTGAGAGACTGACCCAAATCAACACAAAGGTGCTTGGACATGTGTCACAATTTCTGAAATACCGACTTTTTAAAAAATAGCCTTTATACAGTATATTGATGGAAGTTATGATTTCTGACAGATAATGAACTGTATTGGGCAAAAAGTGAGAAATTCTGGCTTGATGGATCCAATTTTGGAGAAATTGTGTCATGTGACATGTTTGTGCAGGTAAAACACTACATGCATTTTATTGGTGACACAAGTAAATGATTAGCTAGTCAAAAACTGTCTTGGACTTTCATTAAAATAGTCTCTTGTGATCACAGTTGAAGCATATGTTTTTATGCCTATTTATTTTCATAAAGAAGAACATATAACGTTGTAAATTTAAGTTTTATAATACCTGTAAAAAAATTTTTACCCACATGTTACTTTCCCTAAAATGTGCCAATATTGCAATTATTCAAGCCATGGTACGAATATGATATTTGATCCAAATGAGACACATTTTACTCTTTAAATCCTTCATTTAACATTTTTTATTGAATACCATGAAATTTACCTTTAACTTACTCTTTCATTTACCTGTATAATCACCTATGTACAACTAAACTTGCTTATGAGCTTATTTTCTGAGACCTGAATTTGTCTTCTTTACAATGATACCATATATGTATTCCTATCACAAGAAATAAAATGTTTATAAGTAACTGAAAATGTGTTGCCTACAATTATTAAAATTACTGTAGCACCAAGTATGTATTAAATATCTATCATCATTGTGGATGTGACAGGTAATGCTCAGTACAGCTTTTCATTCACTCATTTTATTAAATATTAATGGAGGTTTAGGAACTAACTTAACAAAATGAACTGGACATGAAAAAACAAACAAAATGTCATCTGCAATGGACTACAAAGTCATTAGGGCTGTTCCTCTAAAACATACATGGGACCCTGGGAAGGCACTTTTAAAGTGGGGTACTCACCCATTGATGCAATATAGAATTTTCTAATTAACTTTGTGAAATCAAAGTACCCTGGCATATATTTTTAAAAAAACAACTGCCTTTCCTGGATACCATGTATGTTTAAATGGAACAGCCCTTACAGACAAATTACTGAATGAAAATGAACCTTGTAGCTTTTAAAAAATAAGTCATTTGTGCTGAATTTGGGAATTAATTTGAACCAAAAATAGTTAAAATATATAGCTTTTTACAACATTTGGAAAACTAATTTATGACGTATCTGTTGCTGTTACTTTTTTTTCTTCAAGCTTAGTTCTGTATCATTTAGAGAACTTGTGTAACATATGGCAATATGATGTATGGATAGAATTAAAACGAACTTTTAAAGATTCAATAAACTTCACTCTATCTTGATGTCTGCAAGCATTACAAGTCTTGAACAACAAACTTTACATCTTGAACCTTTCTTCGAGAGTGAATGGTGAAATTTGTCTGGAATAAGACATCATTTTTTTATTTGCTGATGGCACAATGTGGCAAACTTTAAAAATCTGGTGTAAATATTATTTATTCCCTTAGATGTTAAATATTCTTATATGTGTATTTGAATATTACAAAGCTTTGCCATTTAAAAGGTATTACATATGCTTGTAAACACTTTCATAGATAGAATGTAAGAACTGTACCTGTGTAATATTTTGCAGAAAGCAAATTTAGTCACAAATTGCAGAGAGATGATCTGCATGTTTTTCTCAGATGTAATGACCTATGTTTTTAAAATTGTCCCAAAAAATTGTGAATATAAATTTCTCTCTCAATGAGTCAGTTACTGCTAATTCTTAATTCCAATCAAATACTTACATGATACACTTTCCAAATGAATCAATAATTCTGTATATAGAACTTTTGAGAGTATTCTGCAGTAAATATCTTAAGGCAAGGTTATTGGCTGCCTGGTCTTTTTGTCCTTTCCTTCCAGGTCCCCCAGCAGTTTTGAAATGCTTATCAATGTTCTAGAAGTAATAAAATACAATTATTTATGTAAGGGTATAGCAAATAAAAAAGGTCTGCATTATTCTGAATTAATATATCATAACACATATATAATGAAACAGGTTAGAAAGTTGCACTTCATAAAAACCAGGAATTGAACCAACATTGGTAAGGGCTGTTCCAGTAAAACATATATCCCCTCCAGGGACGGCACTTCAAAAAAAACTTCTGTTGGAGGTTGTGTTTCAAACTATTTTGATTCTGACAGTGAAGGGTTGATTAGGAACATCACTTCTGTTGTGGGTTGTGTTAACAAAATGAGAAATCGCTGGTGGGGTTGTCAGAAGAAAAAAAAACGAATATATATTTAAAATTGCATCTAATCCCCTCCTAGTGGTCTAATGTGAATAAAACATTGGGTGAGAAAATGATGCCAGTACACGAGAGTGCACCTAATTTGTACGAATTCACGTAGTTTTAAAGCAGTGACACGCGTTCTGCAAATTACGTCAATGTCACGAATATAAAAAGTGCTTTGCGCAGTATGCAATTTTTATTCAACTTTTAACTTTAAAAGTTCATTTCGCGACGTAATTCGCACTGCCAGTAGCAGTATCACAACGCTTGATGTGACATCCAGATTCAGGAAGACAAACGTTAAAATAGCTGGATACTTCGGTTCGACATGAATGGCTGTTAAACTAAATCTGATTGGTTCATTGGGCCCTGGAACAGGTATTTTATGGTAGTTTTAACCTTATTTTCATGACTGAAATTTTACAAATGCTTGTTTCAAAAAAGGGTCACACAGGAAACCAAAATGACTGAATCACAACAGGGTTTGTCATCAGACGAAGTTTTCAGTTGGCAAATACTGGCAGGTGATGGCTATGATGACAATGAATTTCATGTATATCAGTCTGTTGGACATTGGGAAAACGTCACTGGAAACACCAGTGTGTGATTTTGAGCCCAAAATTGATGTTGAGTGCGAGTCCGATGTACGTATTGGATGGACAGGATGCCGGTTATATTTATTCAAGAAACCCATGTCTGAACAAGCAGACTATGGGAATGTTGGACTTAAAACCCTAATACAGCATTATGGAAGAGAAAAAATCTGGCATAAGAGGCAGCAAAGCACTGATTCAAGGAAGTGAATCTTTGGAAGAGTTCATGTTATTGAAAACTTTTCTTTTTGGAACAGAGATATCCAAGAGAGAATACCCATGGGGCCATACCTGTGAGATGTTGAAAATTGCACAACCATAAAGAACAGTAACTTGTTCAAGCTAGTTATGCATATGCGTTTCAGACAGCAGGCAATGAAAGGGAGTTCTCAACACAGAATAATATTCGTGCACAGAGGAAGAGAATCATATTAAATTCAGAAACAATCAACAGATTAATGCTCATAGGGAACATCAGAGAATCCCCATACAACATAATTAAGTGTGTGTAGATCTCTAGTTGGCAGAACCACTATGGCAACAAAAGAATAATGAGACTAACTTTCATATCCTGCTGATGTATTACCAAATGACATTAAACATAAGAAACTGACTGATATGTGTAAACTCAAAGCAAGATGGATAAAATTTGTCCTGTTTGTGTTTGGTTATTCCTATGTATATTTTGAGGATGTTGATATTTTCTGCAGACCTTTTGGCACTTAGTTCCAAGCCATCATTTGGTATTTGTATTACTAATTGGATTACTATTATCTAGTACACAACATTTTGAAGCAGTGTCATTAGCTAATGATGAAATTGATGAAAAAATACTTGATGTCATTCTGATATATGGATTTGTTACTGCACTACTAATC
>JAECUM010007156.1:0-110033 GCA_016617855.1 Megalonaias nervosa | reverse complement strand
TTTTTAAACTGAGATTGGCACCTTAAAAAAAAAAAACTATTTTGTATGTGCCAAAATAATGAAAAAAGATATAATGACGTACAATCGGTTAGGTTATCTGTTTAAAAATGTGGAATAGAAAATGCCATAAAAAAAATGTTATCCATCTTCTACAAAAGTTGAATTTGGAGGAAAAAGATTTTTTGCACACACACACGCACACAGAACAGTAAACGTTAAGCAGAAAGGCAAGACGCAATAAAAGTCTAGGTCAATATTGGCTAGTAAAGAGAGATTATATGACCACTACTCTTGTTGGAATGCCGACCTTCTTACATATTGAAATTTTTAAGCTGTGATATCATTACTAAACAACGGGTTCCACCATCAGACCATTTCAGTTTTATTAATGAGTTGTAATTCTAATTTGGGGTTGCCATCTTAAGATAGTGAAAGACGATATAAAACATGCAATGAAATCGGCCTTCGCGGATGGTACCTTTGAAATTTTACAAATTAACGTGAGGCTTATATTTTATCTGCAAATAATTCGCCCTGAATCCTTTTTGAACAGATTATTATCTGTGCTTATTTGCTCAATTGGTACCTCTTTCGATTCAATAAAGAATTATTTGGCATGTGTTAAGATCAAATACAACCTTTTGGATATGGAGAATTCAGATGTATATCAGTATAGTCTGTATTTATGTTTAAAAGGGACAAGCCGATATTTCGATGCACGATGACTGCGTACTAGTTCGGTTGAAATAGACCTAAATAATCCAATTTGGGGAAATACTTTGTATGTCCCGTAGTACTAAGAATGTAACAATGTAGCATATCCCAGTAGTAATAAGACTGTAACAATGGAGCCTTAATTGAGGTCAGCAACTTCTAACAATGTACGAATGTAGCATATCCCATTAGTACTATCAACGTAACATTGTAGCATATCCTAGTAGTTACAAAAATGGAACAATGGAGCCTTAATTGAGATTCACAACTTCTAACAATGTAACGATGTATACACTTTACTCTCGACTGCAATAATGCCAGTTTCATAGTCTCATTGTTAAATTACGTTATCGCTATAATGACCCCAACACCATCCACTGGCACCCCAGTGTAAACCTAGGGCGTAATCATAATTTCCATTAGTTAACATATCCCCACATTGTACTACTTACCCTTTACTTCAATACCCAATTCGGTATTTTGTCCACTTAAAGCGTTTAGTTCCATGAACGTCTTGGTTCTTAGTAATTCTAACTGTCCTGCCTTTAGTTAAAATACCTTATTTGGTATTTTGTCAACTTAAAGTGTTTAATTCAATAAACTCTTTGGTCCCTAATAATTCAAACAGCCATGCCTCTCGTTTTTTCAACAATCTTCCAACGATGCAAGAATTTCTAAGAAATATCGTTAGTAAAATATGAAGATACCCTCACATTTGTATTACATATTTTTGTTTAAATTTGAACAGCCACTTTTAAATATCAAGCCTTCGTTCCATGGAAAGTAACGACAGGAGACTGGAAAAGAGATATATACAAAAAATACATTGAATTTTCTTTGAAACGTAAAACAAATTTCTCGCAAATTGTCTAAGCTTATCTCTAAATTCAACCTTACATGCAGGCAAGAAAAGCACATTTATTTCTGACTCGATAGCCAAAAATATCTCTAATATACGGAGTACCACCATGTCTCTAACACTCTAACACAAGGAATGTCACAATAAAGGCCTTTCTAGAAACAATAGTCAGGAGGATTTCATACTATTTGTCTCCATACAGGGCAAGTATATTGAATTACAACCCTGTCATTTTTATGTCGGCACAAGGAATTTGTTTAGAATTAGATAGACAAAGTCATAGTATGGAAATTTAGTAGTTTTATCAAGAGCAACATGTCCACCAAGCAGATTCACGTCATCATGCATTTGCCCATCTTATCATCCATTTTGCCAAGATCCGTGGTTAATCATTCAACTGTTGCAAAATAAAATAAATACGTTACTGCAGTCACTGATTATTATCTTTAGTTCATCAACTTGTATAAACCTGTCCTGATTATAATATTTTATTCATCAACTCGTATAAACCTGTCCCAATTATTCATTTACTCGTACAGACCTGTAGTGACTATTATAATTAATTCATTAATTCACTAAGTCGATAAACCTGTCCTGATTATTATCTTTGATTCATTAACTCATATAAACCTGCCCCGATTACCGTTTATTCATTAACTGGTACAAACCTGTCCCGATTACCGTTTATTTATTAACTGGTACAAACCTGTCCCGATTACCGATTATTCATTAACTGGCACAAACCTGTCCCGATTACCGTTTATTCATTAACTGGTACAAACCTGTCCCAATTACCGTTTATTCATTAACTGGTACAAACCTGTCCCAATTACCGTTTATTCATTAACTGGTACAAACCTGTCCCGATTACCGTTTATTCATTAACTCGTATGAACATTTACTTATGAAGATAGAGTTCTTAGCAATAAAAGATGGGAGTCTTCATTTTAATTTGAACGAGTATGAAGATTAAGATATATTTTACTCTGTAGGGTTTTGATTAATTTATAATATTCAACCAGGTCGATATTCGATAGAGTTTTTGATAATTTATAATATTATACCAGATCCATATTCTGTAGGGCTTTGGATAATTTATAAAACTCTACCAGATCGATATTCTGTAGGGTTTTGAATAATTTCATAATATTCTACCAGGTCCATGTTCTGTAGGGCTTTGGATAATTTGTATTCTTCCAGGTCGATATTCGGTATAGTTTTGGATCATTTAGGATATATTAGCAGATCCATGTAATGTTGGATAATTTATAATAATTCTACCAGATCGATATTGATAATATTATACTGAATTTATTATTTTTGATTTCAGGTTTAAAAGATATCACTGTCATGATAAAAAAAAACAATTTGCAGAAATCTTAAACCAGTGTGCAGAAATCTAATACCAATGTGCACAAATCTGAAACCAATGGTCCCTTAATTAACTTTACAAGAAATGTATCCTGTCCCCAAATTCTGAGATAGCCGAGCCTACAATGTAAAATGTTTATCAACACCTATCCTGGCATTGTTGGATCTAAAAGAAATACACAAGGACCTAAGGCTATAAATAGTTCTCTTTCTTATATATCAAAAACTTTGACATTATTAAATGGATATAACATAAATAAACAGGTATGAAGTCCACCTACAGTTACAGTTTTGATTGCAGCCGTTACATTTCTGTATCAACTACTTGCAAGGTATTGATTTCAAATTTTGCTTAGCAGCAGAGAGGGTGGACGCTACAAATTAGTTTTCGAACAAATATATTTCAACATGAAAATCGTACTAAATAAGGCAAAAATATAGGGTCAATAACTCTAAACCAGAACCTCTAACCGAATTGAGATTCTCTCTACGTGGGTTATTTACGCTGTTACTCGCTCGTAACACCTGTGTTTGTAAATGCTATGCGTGTTCGTTTATGTGCTCGTGCGTGTCATTTTTGTCAGATCACCCTCTCTGCTGCTGTGGATTTTATCCAAATATTTTATCAAGTCCGTTACGATATCTCGACCTCGGATCATGCAAATTTATTGTTATAAAACCAAACGGGGTAGCTTGTGCTTTTGAAAAAAGTTTTTGAACTTAATCATATCCATGTCCCCTGAACACCAAGTATAATAAATATTTTGCAGCGTATGATTATCAACTCCGTTAAACACAACTAAAATATTACAGTTATCTCTGATCACTTTTGGAATTTGTGTATACCGCTGGGTAACATAAATCACGTCTGTATTTTTATGTCTACCTCTGGAAAATATCCGAGCTGGATTTGATTGTTTGTCCAGCATGACATCGTCGTACACTACTAAATTATTAACAAGTCCATCAAGATCATCTACAGATGGCGCTTCATCAATACTGGCAATAAAATCAATAATATCATTACCGTCTTCATTCAGCAACTTTGCATTTTCATTAAAATCTTTAAGCACTTCATAGCATCGTTGATCATCTACAGATGGTGCTACTAAATATAATTTATCCCACTTAAGCCATCTCATTATCAGATTAAGCAATAATTGCTTCTTACCACTTCCAGATGGCCCAATTATTATCATTCTAATAGAATTCGGTAGCGCTGGGCGATGCTTGACTGGATCTTGTTTTCGTGTCGCCGAAAAGTCAATTATATCCATAATAATAAATAATATGAGTCTATATTGTGTTCGATGCAAAGCAACCACCCCCACCGTTGGATTAAAAACAATAATAACAAAAAATAAAAAACGCGCACTGACAGGTAAGTGTGAAAAGCGTGGCACAAAAAAATACAAATTTATTTCGTCTAGCACAAAGACAGGAGGTGATATCGCTGCTTCGTTGGGAAAATTACCTGGGACTCCGTGGGCAAAGTACCCCGAGAAAAACACTTACCAGGATATAATTATTGTGGTCCTGGAACTCGACTTGATATCCGACTTGACGAAAGAGATCAACCAAGACCAGGAGAGTATCCAATAAATAAGATTGATCAAGCGTGTCATGCTCATGATGTTGCGTATAAAAGCAAGGATTTACAACAACGACATCTCGCAGATGTGAAACTGATTCATGCGTTAAATTCTATTCCTAATAAATCTCTTAGAGAAAAACTCGCTAGTTTTCTAGTGAAATCTGCCATGAAAGGTAAAATAATGCTAGGGGCTGGGTAATTAATTATATAATTACTATAATGAATCCATTTATTATAGCCCAAGAAGATATTGGAAGGGCAGAGCAGCGATTAGTAAACTTGCTGAAGCAGCAAAAGTCTCACGTGCTGTTGCTGCAGCGTGGTTATCACGACAGGCAATATGGCAAATCTATCTACGTCCACCTAAAAAAATTCAGTACACGTATTTTGATATCAGCGTTCCCAATGAAGTTCATCAAGCAGATATTTTGTTTTTACCGCACGATACTATTAAAACACGTGGACGTCAATCACGCACATACAAATACGCATTAACTGTCGTTGACGTTGCAAGTAGATATAAAGAAGCGGAACCATTATCAACAAAAACAACATCTGAAGTTGCATTTGCGTTTGAACGAATTTATCAACGAGGACCTTTGCGATGGCCACAGTTGCTACAAGTTGATCCTGGCAAAGAATTTCTTGGTGCAGTATCATCGCTGATGAGAAAGCATAATGTCAAAATCAGACAAGGACACATCGCAATTCATCGTGATCAGGCAATAGTTGATCGATTTAATCGAACACTCGCTGAGCGGTTTTTTGGATACCAGTATGCAAAGGAAATAATTCAGAGCGACAAGAGATCTCGTGAATGGGTTGCAAGATTACCGAGTGTGATAGCTGCGTTAAATAATGAAATTACTCGTGCAACGTCTATGAAATCTATTATTGCAATTACAAAGAAACATATACCCCGTAGCGATGGCTACGGACAACGACGTGACTATTCAAAACAGCCAGTGTTAGGTAATGTAACTGTCAGTTATTTATATGAACCTGGTGAACTTGAAGGGGGTAAAAAGAGAGCAACTGATCCTATCTGGAGTGTGACCACACATACAATTTCTAGCGTGGTTAGATCCACTGGTAGACCTGCAATATACAGACTGGATTCAACTGCTCCTCAACGTGGATTTGTACGTGAACAAATACAAGTAATTCCTGAAGACACACAGTTACCACCGCGTTCACTTTTGTAAACTAGCACCCCTACGTCGATTACATTCAAGACAGGTCATCATCACATTTTCGCGTGTGTGACCGATACTACTATTAATTCTGTCTACGGTGAACTGTCTTGGATTATTACTCGAATACTCCCATAGCATATTACAATTACAACTTGCACAATGATTATTCTGTCGTTGTTTAGTGTCATGATCAATTCAGTATCAATATCAAAGTCGCGATTATTTTTTTTTTTTTGTCACATTGCTTATAACCAAATAGTTTTTTTCTTATTACGCCAACACCTTCGGTGTCGCTTGATTATTATTTTCTGTAAAATTCATAATAACCCTGTGTAGTTGAGATATTCTTCTGACTCGAGACACTGCGAGAGAAACTAAATTTGACCATTCGATTCTATCATCGAAAATCCAGATATTTGTATCAGTAATAGTTAGTTAGTCCTTGTGACGAATGAATCGTTATAGCATATCCTAATTTCCATGGAGTTTTATCCATGATCAACGCGCTCTCAACAACATCAACATCAACCAAAACAATATCATTCAATACAAGATTTTGTTTTTCATTTGTTCCTGGAATTTCAACTTCAATATTCTGTCGCCGAGTATCTGCTGGGCGATAACACAATGGTACGGGTAGATTTTAAAAAATGTCTTTATGTAACAGAAATAATTTCTCTTGCAATTCATCACGAACTATTTTTCTACTCGCAACTATTAAATCATTTGGTCTCCATAAATTCCAAAAATCGTTCACAGGAGTTTCTGGAATTATTTCACGCATTATCTCACATTGTATTCTATCTGGCTGTAGTCTGATTAATCTTTTAAATTCTTTCAGAGGTTCATCAATAGCTCTGTGATCATCGGTTATCTCCTCATAATAATCCACAAACGTTTTTAACCACTCGTGCGGAGACTGCCCAACGAAAGGTGGTGGTTGACCATGATCGCCGCACATTATCACAGCAGTATTTTTTTGTCAGTAACCAATCGAGAAATATTTTTAATGTTTCTAACGATACCGTACAAACTTCATCCCAGATGATAATCCGGGGTATATATTTCTCACCCATTCGCTCAGGTGTCCACGTATCCCCGCACCATCTGAAGAAACCATGATAAGTTTGAGATTTTACTCCTCGTTTATTTATTTCTCTGGCTAGTCTATATGTAGGTGTCAGCACAATCATATCAACGGAGTTCTTCAAACCCGTAATATCGTTACTGCGAAATAATTCAATGGCACGTGTTGTTTTTTCAGAACCTTCAGGTCCATTGAGATAAACGGTTTTATATCTGGCCACAGGATCAAACACAGATGGTGCCGATGATTTCAATATTTGATTATGATTGCTGTAATATATTTCCTTGATTTCAACGTCTGCAGATTCTGAATAATCAAGTATATTTTCTTGTTTTATTCTCCATGATCCCCATTCACCATTACCGAGTAGCGGTTTTAGCAAATCTAAATACGCTTTATTTTTATAAAATGAATCCGTGGCAACTCTGACAGCGTAACGAGGAAATCTATTTATCATCGATAATAAATTTATCGAAACGTAAGCGAGCATAGAAGATCTTAAATGAGTAAATTGCGGTGACTCACCATCAATATAAATCTCGATTGTCCCTAATTTATACCCGTCTGATAAATAAGCATTACTCCGACTCATAAATGTGTTTTTTTTTTTCCGTTGTATCAGTAATTATAAAATCGAGTTCAGCATCATCCATAATTAATGTTGTACAAATTCGTTTATGATCATATGATCCTCCTTGAGTAAACTTACCAATTATTTTCCTACCAAGATCTTTTGCAACTTTATTTTCATAATCAATCATATCAGGATTTTCATCACCTGACTCTGTCAGGGAATATTTCTTTTGTTGTGGTAACCAAACTTGTTTCTGCGGACGATACGATATAATGGCTTCGTTTACTTTCAACGACACTAAAATTCCAGTATCAAGCATGTATCGTAATAGTACTATTGGAGCCCAATATTTTTCTGAGAAATGTCTTCAAAACCAAACATCAATAATCGGATGCAGATTTTTCGCAAACTCAAATGACTCTATACAAGCAAATCCGGTTAGGTCAAAATTTGGTAAGAGTCCGTTTATCGCAACTCATGTCATTTCATGTGTGGGATGTCCGAATCTTTTGAAATATTCAGAACAGTCTCCGTATCCAAGGAAACTCCCAGGATAACACGCTACCATATCAACCGATATAATATCGCTATAATCATATTTGGTATTCCATAATCCGCCGTGTCCGTATTCGACACAACTGTGCTGGATGTCTTCAAGAAATTCTAATCGTGTCGGTTTCCATGAATTTTTCTCTTGAGCAAAGTGAGCAGCAACCGATGGAACTGTAAAACAATTATTCAGTAATCGTTCAACTTCAACATCATCAGAATTATATTTCAATGCTATATTCTTCATTTTTCCGTGGAGCGATTCTGCACGGTAAATTTCTCCGTTAGGCCTTACAAATTGATCGTAATACGAATCTGAACTTTGAAATAACCAAACAGATACAGGGTCACTCTTACTAATATCACTGATAACGTCCAATATATAATCGCTGTAAAATTTAACGGTTCTATCCCGTGGAAATATTGTTACTGCCACAGTCCATGCATGTGCGTTATGATCAATGATCGTTATAGGAGTTCCATTTTTTGTATATTTCGGTTTGTACAAAATCTCTCCGGTTAGTATTTTTACTGCTATTGGAAATCTCAATTTCTTTTCTAGTTTAGCAACGTCGCTGATAGATGCTCCGGTATCTTTAACTGTTTCTGCCCACGCATTTATTTTTTTACGTCTTAGATCCGTTAAACCGTTTCCGCGTATTGCTTTTGAGATATGTTCTATATCTCGCTCAGCTACGCAGTTTAGTCCCCTTGACAAAGTCAATGAGGAAAATTTCATTGGTTTGAGATTATTAATGCTAGGTTTATCATTTAACGGATATATCGCATAAACAACTGCGGTTACAGGATACTTTCGTTCATAATACGGTTTATTAATACCAGTCAATGTTCCTGGTTTGGATTTTTTATTTAATGTAACAGTATTATTTCCAGTATGAAATCGTACAGGGTCACGTTTATCACAGATAATCCAAGTGTCATCATCTGTCTGCACAATAAATTTTACTAGAATAATATATCGCTGATTGTCGAGATAGTTGATAATATTTCTACCTCGTTCGTCACGCATTCTAGCATCAATGGTATTCATGATCCTGAATGTTGACCAAGTATGAGCCGCACCGTCGTTGCGAAATTCTTTCTTGGCTTCACGGATACGATCGATTATATCGCTATTTATCAAAGCCAGATCTTGCATCGAAAAATTAAATTTAGATTTCCGTAGTTTGTCAAGATCAAATCTTGCTCTGGAAGGTTCAATTGCGGATAATCTCTCAAAATCCTCCATACTATAATTAAGACAAATATATGTTTAATTAAACTTTAGTTATATATATAATGATTCAAACAAACAATAAATGCAGGTGGCTCATGATTGGTTATTCAACTCCTTGTAATAAATCATGCGTAAATGAATTCTGTGGTCAACATATGCAAAGTTTTCGCAAAGGTAGTCTAGGACCGAAACCGTGTTTACGATGCGGTGTTGGGGTCAGAGGAGAAACACGGTTATGTGTGCAATGCGGTGGTAAAAGATACAGAGAGTTGAAACGATATTATGATAAGAAATATAATAATGAATCCCCCATAAAAGCCGCTGAAGACTATATGGCCAGATTTTCAAAATAATCATTTAGACAAATAGTATTACTATATAAATGGAGCAAAATGAATTTGTGAAACATCCCATCATTGAAAATTACGAAGCGTCTCGTGATGGTGTCATCAGAAACTGCAGATTGAAAAAAAACGGTCGGTTTTGTTATTAATACTGGGTATATCATGTTTGGTGCTGGGAAAAAAAAATATTACGCACATATATTTCTGTACGAGTGTTATTATGGGGTCATCGAAGATGGATTTGTGATCGATCACATAATTCAAACCCGAAAGATAATAATTTATCTAACTTGCGGGCTGTTACACAAAGTCAGAATTGTAAGGTAGGAAATACTGGAAGATGTAAAATGTTTGAAAAGAGAGCTGTTATATCCACAAATACAGAGACTGGTGAAAAGATAATTTTTAATTCTATAAACGCAGCTGGCAAATATTTTGGTATCACCCCGCGTTCGGTACAATATGTGGCGGATAATTTTAGAAGATCAGCATTTTCGAAAAAATTCGAACAAAAGATCATGTTCCAGTATACACAATGAAGGGAGATAACTCCGTCATCGCTGATAGAATAATCAAGCAGTTGTCTCCCTTTTGTTATTGCGTACATAACACACATTTTATATTCAGTAATATATACGTCCAATCCCTCAAACACTGAAGTCTGAGATATCTATATATTTCATATAATCAAATACAAAAATCTGAATTCCGTGATTTTATTCTTTGACGTTGTCAAGATGATATTGAAATCACGGAATAAAATCACAACGAACTGCTCTATAGTGGATTTTACATTAAGCAGTCTGTCAGTCATTATCGATTTTTCTTTGTTTAGGCTATAGCATGTGGAAAGAACTGGAATATATCGATCCAACGCATTTACTAGCACAGTTCTGGCTAGCTTGATAATACAGTATTTTTAATCAGGGCAGAAATGGCTGAAGTGTGTAAGATTGCAGATTTCGCGATTTATTTTATATTTTATTCAGAATCTGATAGTATAATACTGATCACAGAATCTGCAGTGACAGAGTCAGGGCTCGGTAACTATATATTTATTTTTGAAACGTATATTTGTAAGTGGAACTCATGGTCTAGTGGTTAGCGTGTCTGGCTCTCGCACTCAAGGCCTAGACCAGAGGTCTAGGGTTCGATTCCCCGTATCGGACATATGTCGGGGGTGGTGATAGGATGCCATTTTCTTTAATAATTATTATTTACTTAATAATTGGGGGCGTAAGCAAAAGCCCCATGTTACCTTCGCCAAAGTCAAACAATGTGGCGAGTACAGTATTGCACTTACCCCCGGGTTTGGTTTGGAGGTGTTACATGAAATCGATATGCGCTTGCGCCCCTAAACAGCAGAATGATGTGAAATCGTGACCTTGTGACCTCACTGAAGGGTACCCACATAGGGGCATTCAGAAAGAATGTCCGCCGGACCGAAAAGTCTCAATAAGGTGCCAGTGCACCATAAGACAGGTCTTAACCGATGAAAGAGTGCCTGTGTGTCATAAGATAGACCTTAACCAAATGAAATAAAAAAAAAGAAAAAGAAGAAAGGACTCTTAGAATCTTATTGGTACAGGCTTTACCGCCAGAAGGACCCAGTGGAATGGTAGACTGACCGTCATTGCTGTTGTTTATTTTTATTCAAAAATATATTTTTATTTTTATCTGATTCAAAAATATATTATTTTTATCTGATTCAGAATATATTTTTATATTTATCTGATTCAAAAATATATTTTTATATTTATCTGATTGAGAATATATTTTTATTTTTATCTGATTTCAGAAATATTTTTATATTTATCTGATTCAGAATATATTTTTACTTTTATCTGATTCAGAAATATATATTTATTTTTATCTGATTGAGAAATATTTTTATTTTTATTCTGATTCAGAAATATATATTTTTTCGTTCAGAAATATTTATTCTGAAATATTTATTCAGAAATATTTTTATTTTTATTCTGATTCAGAAATATATATTTATCTTTATCTGATTCAAAAATATATTTTTACTTTTATTCTGATTCAGAAATATATATATTTATATTTATCTGATTCAGAAATATTTTTATCATAAAAATTTTTATTTTTATGAAATTCGATGAGATTTTCTGAATTTTAGGGTATTATACTCAACAAAACCATAATTCTGATTATATTTTTTTAAGTTTTCGAGTATTATATCCCGACAAAGTTGCAATTTTGATCATATTTTTTCGAGTAATATACCCATCAAAATCGTTGAATTTAGTCAGATTTTCTAAAATATTTTATTTTTTATAAATATTTATTCAGAAATATTTATTTTTTTGTTCTGGAATTTATATTAAACAAATAATTTATAATATAAAAAATAATGAACCACGAAAACATCACATCAATTATTGCTGCTATTAAGCAATTACAACACAGCCGTATAAAAATATCTGATGAGCTTGATCCTGAAAAAATAATGAGTGATTTTGAATCATTGCAATTTAGAAAGTCAGAAAATAGATATAAGCTGCCCTCCGATTATAGATTCATAAAGTTAATCCAACAGGCGATGTTACGATCGCTGGCAGCAATCACGGATACGCAAGTGAAATTATTTGTTCCTCTTTCACGTTCAATCGAAAAGGTTAGGTCAGAATTATCTCACGAATACGAAACAAAAAGAATTGTACACGCTCGTATAAAACAGCTGAGAGATATTATGTCGATGACGGAAGAGTTACTGGCTAAAGATAAGTCAGAGTGTGACTCTAATCATAGTGAAAGTGACCATAGTGACGTTGACAACGAAACTAATAGTGTCACCTGTAACGTTGTGCCAGGATAATACATTTCTGACTACAGTAAAAAAAAAATAATTCATTGATAGATTTTTATGTGGATTCAGTATCATAATCATAATCAAACCTACTAAACCACCGCGTTCACTTTTGTAAACTCTGTCTGAATTTTATAACGGATCACCACATATCATTATATTTATTATGAAAATGTACCGATCAGTTATCAAATTCAGACAAAGTTGTTGGGTTTTTTTTGCTTGGTGTTTTACTTGACAGAGTTATCTTGCTTTATGTGTATGATATCTCATCACGAAGTGGAGACGTTGAAAAATTATTCCGGTGGTGGTTTTCATAGAACGGTTATTTAGCGAATCTGAGACCTCTATCGTTAATAACGGATTGGTACATTCATTATATATTATTATGAAAATGTACCAATCATTTATCAAATTCAGACAAAGTTGTTTTTTTTTTTGCTTGGTGTTTTCTACGAACGCACATACAGATTTATACTTAACGTCTCTGACCTGAGATCGAGCAAGTGGCCAGACTGGTCAGTAAGTTTGAAATGTATCTGCGATAAGAGTGGATTATGACATTTTAGATAAACAACGTTGATTGGTTCTGATACAATCAAATCGCCTGGTGAGACTTGAGGGGTAAATGAATACAGAATGTATCCTTGTTGGGCCTGGTTGGATTTTTCAGTGTCAACTTGTTAACTGCCGTCGACGACATCGCACACTAGATTGACAGCGATCGTTGATGTAATATTGACGGTACCCGGTGATACATGGCGAACTTCACCGTACGAATCGTTGTTGTATCGGAGGATATTCGGTGGTGGTGCTATTTTTTTCCACGATTCGAGGATTCTAGGAAAGTAATTATCGATAACATCCGTGAGTCTCTTTTTTAATCTATCTGAATCTAGTTTTGGTATTGTAAATGTTGAGATTTTTTCTTTGGTTTTTCATAATAATCAAGAAAAGCTTTCATGTAATGTCCTCTTGGAGATAATTTATCTTGTTCAAGCATTTAAGATAAAAGTTCGATTAATGATGTATATATCTGATTTGAGTTTATTTAAATGTTGTATTGTTTCAATGATATTTTTTTTTTTTGTATCTTCGTCGTAGATTTGTGATAACGATAAAAATAGATTTTTTAAATCATTGATTTTATTATTGTGTTCAAAATCAATTAAAGCAACATATCCATCGATCGGTTCTTCATAGGGATCTTCAGGGGATTCAGGATCGTATATAATCTATCTTGTTACTGGATCACGTTAAGCGTCGGTTATAGAATGATAACCATAACGAGGACGCCATGTTCCATCGGTATCAGTATAATCTTTTCTGCCTACCCAATCAAGTCTATGACCGACATCAGGAATTCCATTGAGATAAGCGTCCAGTTTTTCTTTTTTTTTATGCATTTTTTTTTCCGTTGTAAAAAATTCATTTAGTTGTGGTTCTTGTGGACCTTCATAAACCGGTGGAATATCTGGCCATCCTAGCACTGACCCGATCGAAGACTGATAAATGTCAACGGCGTAATCGGAGAATTTATTTCAATGGCGGATGATAACGTTGGTTCGTGGACGGTAATGACTATCTTTCATTCTTTTCCTGTGATGGATTTAATTCTGCGTTGGAATTCTTCATTGATCTGTTCTATTTGATAACTGTCCGTTGGAATACTGACTACTTGCCAATCAGGAGTTCCATCGGGTTTATTTTTATTTGCAAATACTAATGAATTATTTGGTTTTTAGTCCACCGAATGATTTTGACCTAATATTTGGCCAACTATAATAAACACGTAATTGCGCTAATGCAATTTCTTTAGCTGAAATTGCGGTCGGAAAATTAATACTAAATTCAGGATTAGTTGAACTCGATGATATCATTGTAGTTCTTACCGGAGCAGTATTAGTGACTATCTGTTGTAATAATTCCAATGACGTTGTCATTATTATATTATTGTTGCTCTAAATTATTTATTTCCGTGATCCAATCACCCGTGGCATCGCTACGGTTAAATACTTCATTGTAGATCTTTATTATAATACTGAATTCTTCATCGGATATTATTCCATCGTTGAGCGACGAAGACATCATCGACGATAATTTGGAATATGCTACAGTTGCAGTATGTAATTTCATCGTGTACTCGTTCAATTTTTCATTTGTACACGTATTTATCTTTTTCGCGATAATATTAAATATTCCAGTGATCGTGGTTGACGATGAAACAATGATTGTTACAACGATCGGCGCTGTCATCGTCAACATTGATAATACTACGCCGGTTCCAGCAACAATCGCGGAAACCGAATAAACGATGATATCAACGACAACAGCACGTCTACGATATTTCTTTATTTTTGCTGTATAATCATCGATCATGGTTTTTAATTTATTCTGAAATGTTGTTACTTGATCGTATCTGTTTCGCTGAACGTCTATCATTATACTGTATTAAGTAATTAATTGAGGTACTTCAGCTACAAATTCCAGACACCACCAGTAAGACACCAAGGTTAATTTTTTATCAGATGGTTCCAACATAAACGTTTCTTCGGTATCTTTATTTAACACTACAGATACAGTCCCAGAAAAAGTATCGGTTGAATGACGCCATAGATACGTGGTAAATATATTAAATTTTGCAGAGCTGAACACGGACAGCCTGTACACGCCACTTACTTCTGCGGTATGTTTGATAGTGTTATCGCTTGGTGTCCATGTTGATGATCCCGATGATACTGTGTACACGATATTGTTAATTTGTTTGTGTGGAATTTTAATCAGATTGGTTTTATTGACGATATTAGGAATTCCACTGATAATATCATTGAGTTCCGTGTTAACGTCGGCGAATTTAATATCAATGGTTGGTGGACTTCCCAAAAAATCATTAGTGGTTCTCTTTACGTTTCTGCGAAAATTCATAAACAGTTGTATGTGATTATAAAATTCAGTTCTAAGTGCGATCACTCCATCATTGATCGTCGACAACGAAGTTGTCATCGGAATATTGGTATCGTTAACATATTTTTTTTTTTTTTTTTTTTTTGTTGCAGCGTCGAGATTATCCGTCGGTTCTCCTATATTAATAATTTTATTGTTATTCATGTCAATGACGCCGTTCATTATATCACCGGCTTTTAGTACACGTTCACTTATGCTATCTCGGATCGACGACGGACTAACAACACTAGGAACAATTTTGCTATCTTTGTCGTATACAGCAACAAGACCATCTCGCGATAATCGATTACGAATAATAGTATCGTTGATTGAAATATTACTCGTCTTCAATTTTCCTTCACGGTTTTGAAATATAACGAGTTCGTTTGGATCAACGTTGGCAAGATTGAGCAGGTCAGATAATTCATCATTGATCTGTTTTGTTACTCGCTTGAGTAAGTCTTCACCTGGTTCTTGTTGGGTTTTTTTAGTTTTAGTTGATCTTCCGTAAATATCTACCATTATATGATTAGCGATTATTTAAATCCATGACGCTGTCATCGCACTCATATATTCGCGTACAGCCTTATGAGGTGGTTTTGCTGATCTTGATACAGCATCAAGTGCTGCTAGTGCTTCACGGCCACATATCGGCGGGTCGGTTATTTTTTGTGTTGGTAGCGTTGAACACCAGATTGGAATACTTTGAAGTCTGTCGATATAATTTAAAAATTCTTTTGGTGGTGCCAGTCCGTACGAATCGAAATAAACAATATGCAACCCAGTGAGTGCCACGGGCAGAGCTTTTATCGAGATTAATAATGCCTGTTTCAATCAGATTTGGATTTTTCGGTAATTGATCACGCATAAAAACATCTATGAAATATTTTATATTTAGTTGCTTAGCAGCATCGAGTAAATCAAAGTTAGACAACGGAAAAATCAGCGAGTCCCTGGAAGTCTTGATCCTTTTCCGTATCGAGACCCTGGAAGTCTCAGACCTAGACCTGTTCGGGATCGTCTTCTTTTTTTAAATCCTTTCCCTGTTGCTTTGTTTAATGCCATTCCAGCGGCTGTTCCAACTGCACCTAACGCAGCAGCTTTTGCAACAGCTGTAGCGGCAGCAGCTATTAACGCTGGGATAGCTGCGAGAAGTGGAAATATACCACCAGTCTTAACGATGTCGCTGATGGCACCCGCAGAAAGATTTACTCGTATACCTTTCTTTGATTGCTTAGCTTCATTGAAACGCTTGAACTGGCGTTCTGTCAGAGATAATTTATTTTGGCCACCTGCGATTTGTTCTTGTTTTAATGATATTTTTGTTCCACATCGCTTCGCTGATGCTGACTGAAGTCTTTTAATCTGACTAGGAGTCAGATTGACACTAACATGATGATATGACATTTATAATTTATTTCTGACTTCTAAATTAACGCTTACATATTTTCTACTGGAGCATCAACGACTCTCATGCGACCACCAACACCTTCAAGTAACATTAATTTACCGCTGAGTATAACGGCGATTGCTCTGTAATTAGCAACTCCAGTATTGTCAACACGAGCTCGAAAATGTACGTCAACGAAGGACTGTCTAAACAATTCCAAATGTTCCAGCGAAAAGTAATAAATCGGGTACAGCGTTGTAAAATCTAGCTGTGATATTTGTAAACCAGTATCAATATTTTGAACACGCCCCATAAACGACATCAATCGATGATATGCACGCGCCACATGATTTTGCTCAAAATTCAACAAAATATCCTCCGATGGTTCTTGATGTCCCTTTATCCTCAGCGACACCTCAGTGACACCGAGTTTGTCAAATATCATTGCGCTACGCATCTGATCATTTACTCGTGCATTATTTTGAAACGCAACGAATATATGTCGCGGCGCAGAGATACCCTGTTGTGATGCTATCTGCCATGTAAATAAACCAATAATTGTGCTTTGAACAGCATCTGTGGTTATTGTTAACCATGATAGCGCCGTCTTGCCGCCGCTATCCATGAAAGAAAGCAGTCACTGTTCTTCAGGTATTGCTGGAGTCATTACTGGCATCCACAGTGAAAGCTTTGTCAGAACTACCTTACCAGCATCACCGACGGATCGCCATATTGCATCATCGTCGGTTGCTTTTCGTACGAGTACAATTGTGTGTTTGGCTCAAAAAATAACTTTTCTAACTAACACGCAGAATCCAAAAATATGTGATAATGGAATCGCGCAAGAAAATCTTCTACGTGTACCCTGCAACATTTTTTGACGTGTTGCATATCCCAAGTTGAAATTTTGATTAACACTTTGCAATATTGAAAATGGATTCGGGTCGGGCTATCATTCCAGCTGGTTGTGGATCAGATGCAGTAGCAACCGGTGTTTGTACCAAAAGATGAGGTCTGTTGTCGGCGTTGTCAGAACCGTCTTTGGCAAACATCATTGATGGACCAGCTGATCTTGTATAATTGTCACTGTCTCTTGCAAGACCAAATATCGTCGTAGCAACGTCAACATCTTTTTGAATCGATTCAATATTTCTTCCGTCGATCATGTATGTGGCACTGTCGAACAACGCCATGATGCCATTATTAACAAAACCAATATTATCATTGGCTCCGTATTCGGCATTATCTGCTTTTAAAATTTCACCTTCTACTTCAACAAATGCTTCAACGGGTAAGAAATATCTACTTGTATCTTGAACTTGTAATTCGACTCGTCCACGCTGATCTGGCTGTCGTGCTTCGTAAGAATAATATTGATAATCGCGTACAGACCCATCCTTGGGAACTGGCGCATTAATGTCAAATGCGGTATCAGGCATGCATTTGAACATATTTATGTTATTGATCATCGTCTAATACGAAGACCATTTCGGGAAGTAAAGCCACTTCCCGCTATTAGATTTGCTACTACGTTTTTTTTCCTTTTCATCGTCTAGTTCTGCTAGTTTTTGATTTGCTGCTTGATTTATTATTTTACTAACACTTGCAGGCATCACTTCGGTGCTGGGTAATTTTACTGGTGGAGGTCGGACTATTTGTGATCGTCGTACTAATCGTGCTAGTCTATCCTTGATTGCAGAAAATGCTTTACCGGCGGCGTTACCAGCAGCGCTAATACCTTTTTCACGAATAACGTCAATAGCTTTCATCGATAGTTGCTTTGCGATCGGTATTGCTTTTGGGACTATCCTCGAAAATAAACCCTGAATGACATCGCCGAATCCATCTCCGTAAAATGTCTGGTATACAGGTAATTTTGAATTTATCACCCTGACCATGGTTGGTTTACGAAAGTCAGCATGTATGATCATCTTATTATAATATCTACTGTTTAATCACTGTAATCACTGTAATAATCATCGGCGATTTCATCGACGAGGGACCGATATACGCCAATGTCCATGACGCCGCCGGTAAATAATCGTTGACAAATAGCAGCTGCTTCATTAATAATTTCTGGAGAATTATTACCACCTCGTTTTCCGCTAATTAAAATTTCTAATCTGTCCACGTCAGAAAGGACGTTGTTAGGACAAGTAACAAGACCACTTCCAGTTGTAATTGTATTAATACCACTTCCAGTTGCACCCGGGGTATCCTGCCATTCTTCTTCCTCACCTGTTATTTCCACTGTTTTTTTTCTTCCTTGATTTCCTTTGTGCTTTTGATTTTTCAAGTTGCTGTTTCATTTCTTCTACGTTTTGTTTTCTTGTTTCTTTTACTTGTTCAATATGCTCCTTCACTACCTGGTTAAAAATATCAAACCGATTAACATCTTCCTCAGATCTAATCTGCGGAGTATCATGAGCAATACGATATATATCCTTGACCCAATCACCAGATTTCAGCGTATTAATATATTCAGGTTTCACGTATTTTTCTCTTTGATAATATCCATACGTGGCAATCTTTATTAATTTATTTGGGTCTTTGGTAGCAGCAATACCTTCAGGCGAAAACTTATCTACTATTTTGGTTTTAGTTTTTGGTGGTTCAGGTTGTGGTTGAATTTCAGGTAGTGGTTGAATTTCAGGTGGTGGTTGAGGAAGTTGCCTGGGTGGTGATTGAGGTGGTCTAAGACGCCCAGCAATATCGGCAGGCAATGTTTCAAGAGCTTTTTGTGTTTCCTCAGTTGCTGAAACAATTTTCTTTGTCGGTTCAGTAATTGGTTTAAATAATTCTTCTGCTGCTTCTGCAAATCCTTCTTTGAGATCTTGAAGAGCTTGTAATTTTTGTCTGACAGAATCACGGACAGGTAGATATATCTTGATTGCTTCTAGTCGCTCTCGAGATAGTCTAGCTAAGTGAGCTTCACCAATCATTATTGATATAACAATGATTTAATTACAGCAGCAGAGAGGGTGGACTGACAAAAAATGACACGCACGACCACATAAACGAACACGCATAGCATTTACAAACACAGGTGTCACGAGCGAGTAACAGCGTAAATAACCCACGTTGAGAGAATCTCAGTTCGGTTAGAGGTTCTGGTTTAGAGTTATTGACCCTATAGTTTTGCCTTATTTAGTATGATTTTCATGTTGAAATATATTTGTTAGAAAACTAATTTGTAGGGTCCACCCTCTCTGCTGCTTGCTTACGTTAGAAATCACACGTCTGTGTTAATTGAGTTACGCAATTACGGTTAGTACTGCATTAGATCGTCGGCTGTATTTCATTTTATCTTTTTATATCTACCAAGACTTTTGCTTTAATTAAGGATCATCATGCACGTGATAATGCCTGAAATTGACGGAAATTAATGCGTAGTAATTTGGTTGCCTTCGGTAAGTCTTGGATTAGCGAAGGAAAGGCTAAAGAATCGCGCTGTAAAGTGAAGAAACGTGTTTCCTAAAACGTCTCTTTCTATGGTAATGTTTTAGTGCCATTATTTTCTTTTCTAATGAATCGATGTAGCCCAAGGAAAATGTAATATCCGAAGCCATATTCGAAAGGTTTTCTGGGGAAAATCACAATTAGACAAATCACATTCACTGTTAATTATTTCGTTATTGTTTGATGGTGGTGGTGGTGATAGTATTGGCCCGTGTGTGTGTGTGTGTGTGTGTGTGTGTGTGTGTGTGTGTGTGTGTGTGTGTTTAATCTCGATATGTTATATAGATTTTTTATCTCTCGCCATACTGAAAAATAGCATTTTGATGCAAAAACAAAAACAACGAAAAATAACCCCAAACACTGATTTGATATAGTACATCTATTCATTTTGTGTTGTTGTTCGACTGAAATAATAATGCTTTGATTAAAATTTCAATAAGAAAAACAAGTTTACATTTTCAAACTATAAACAAAAATTATTTTTCTTTTACAAAAATCCTTCAGAAAGCAGTTAATATACACAAATATTGAAAAGGTCATATAGGCATGTCCTGGTTAGATCTTTGCCTCTATACTGCTAATTTGCATGCCATTAAAGCCATTAACTGTGTATGCCACTCAACAAACTTTGTCACTAGGATATCACAAAGATCGTTTCACGTATAAGCAGTGAAATTGTACGTGTATGGTGGTACTTTAGAAATAAAATGGATAGATTTTCATCTAAGTGGCGCCATTTTTCAAGTATTTATTACCCCACTTTACTAGAAATGTTTGCATGTCAGCCAGTATAGCCAATATAGCACGATTACATTAAACCCTTTTTACATAAAGCAGTAAATTTTACACCTATGGCGGCCATTTGGCAAAAAGACCATCACCTTTTGTGCTGGAAATTTCTATATAGTTTTGTCTCTTCTGTACTTGAATATTCTATGAACATCTTAAATCCTTGTTTAAACTATTGCACAACAAATAAATAATTAAGAATGCTTTTGGAAACAAAAACAAAAAAGGTTGAAGTTTATACAGCCAACTCTCGTTGTACCAACATGTACTGGATATATGCAAGGCTGCATATCTGGAGCCGAGACGCATCAGCTGCAATCGCAATTTCCCTTTCGGTTGATGCTACTATAACATTTGTGTGTTTCTTAGTACTTTCAAGACTTGACTATTGTAATTCACTTTCTATTCGTTTCGTCTCAGTATCCACTACAGAAACTTCAAAAAGTTCCAAATTTGAGTTCAAGGCCAGTCTTATTTACAATTAGACTGGCTTTTGCGTTGGACTGCTTCACATCTTGTTATGAAATGTGTCAAATGAAAATGTATATAGATAGGGATTTGATACACAAATAACTCTATCTTATTTTAGACCAGTCGGTTGGAATCCATTTGTTATCAGAATTTACAATTGTGTTGCTGATATCAGACATAATTCGAGACGAATTACGTATTTAAAATATTCATCACAATTACTAAATATCTCACTGACTTTTGGATTAATACATTACTTTTGATATTTGTGAACTCATTCAAAGCCATTCTGGATTGCATCAATGTCTTATATCAAGACATTCAAGACTATTGGAATTCATTCGGAACATTCTATACTAATGGAATATAGTTCTGGACTTGCGATGAGATATTTAGGATTACTGAGAATTTAATTCACACCATTGTGTCTTTTAACTTTTCATTTTGGAATCACAGTATGCATCCCATCGCAAAAAGGATGTTTCTATTAGTCGCCTCGTACAACATGTAGTATAAAGCATCCCGATTCAACAAGAGTTGGATGGTGAGCTAATCTTGTAAGAGCAAAACAACTTGTTGTATGAAGATCTAAGTTGATCACTGAGGATCAACAGACAATCAGAAAGAAAAGACACAACGGTACGGTCCCGTAAATGTATACTATATGGCAGTTAACATTCCGAAGGAGATTACAGTAAATGTAAGATGGTTCTGCTACATTTATGGATCATTATTAGGGGCTCTCTACATGAAGATCTAAAACTCATGAAATACGGCCATAAATGAATGCACGTTGGTAAAATCGCCGAGGTATTGTATCCATATTGGGCAGTTTACATAACATAAATAAAATAAAATAAGAATCGAAGTGAGGACGTACAGATTGCTGCCGCTTCTCTGGGTGAAGTGATCATGGAGGACATTTGACGCCCTAGATCATGGAGGACATTTGACGCCCTAGATTTAGTAGGCTCACTGACCTTATCCAGTGTCAGTTCATTTGGTTACGAATGTTTTCCTCTTGTGTTCTTTTTAATCGTAGGCTGAGTGAAATGCGACCACTGCAGAGATGCAAGAGTTAAACTTGCCACACTGTCAAACCATGTCAGAATTTGGCATTACTAATACTCCTTAGGTACGTTTGTCTATATGAAAGCATTCCTACCGGTTGGATAATAGATGATTGGGTGTTGCTTTGGTTAGAATGGAGTGTTAATAGTTGATGTGTGTTGTGTGTCTGTGTGTGTGTAATGGATAATACATAACTGGTTGTTGGTCACTCAGAACGTCGTGTTGGGTAGTAAGTACAGGGATAGTGGATAGTACATGTCCGGGTGTTGGTCACTATACACGGCTTGTTGGACACTAAATGTAAAGTGTTGGATATTAAATGTGGGGTAATGGATAGCACATGACTGGGTGTGGTCAGTCAACGTGTATATTAAACCTATACAAGTTTTTAACAGTGCATCTTTCCTTCTCGAAATACAGACCCATAATGTTAGACCTGTTGGCTAATTTTAAATTCCGAAACCCCATAACAACCGATTTCAGTATGGTTTATGGGGTCAAACTGGAAGCGCAATGTTTAATTTCCATTAGAATACATACAAGTCCACACGTGTTAAACCTATGGCGTAATGTTTATTTCCGTTAGACTCTATATATTCCCATTTCAAATAGTTCAGGGGGTCAGAATCGACGCGAAATGTTACATTTCTATTGTCCCGATAACCACTCATCATGTTAAACCTATAGATATTTACCCTTGTCCTCAACGTGCCGCACGCATGTTAAACGTACGGCTTAAAATTAGTTTCTGCTAGACCCCACATCTGAACATGGTTTATGGGGCCTAATAAGAAGTTAATATTACGTCTCCATAGAAACGACGTAATGTTAAATTCCCGTCTGATTCCAGCAGATATAGCCGCTTTATTAGGAAAATTACCAGGAACTCCGTGGGCTAAATATCCGGGGGGAAAACACTTACCAGGATATAATTATTGCGGTCCTGGAACTCGACTTGATATCCGACTTGATAATCAAGATCAACCAAGATCAGGAGAGTATCCAATAAATAAGATTGATAAAACGTGTCCTGTTCATGATGTTGCGTATAAAAGTAAAGATTTGCAACAAAGGCATCTCGCAGATGTAAAATTGATTCATGCATTAAATTCTATACCTAATAAATCTGTAAGAGATAAATTAGCTAGTTTTCTAGTAAAATCTGCCATGAAAAGTAAAATAATGCTAGAGGCTGGTAATTAATTATATAAATATTATAATGGAATCTATTTATTATAGCCCAAGAGGATATTGGAGAGGTAGATCAGCTATTAGTAAATTATCTGAAGCAGCAAAAGTCTCACGCTGCAGCGTGGTTAGTACGACAGGCAATATGGCAAATTTATCTACCACCACCTAAAAAAATTCAATATGCACATTTTGATGTCAGCGTCCCTAATGAGGTTCATCAAGCAGATATTTTATTTTTACCACACGATACCATTAAAATTGGTAGACGTCAATCACGCACATACAAATACGCATTAACTGTCGTTGACGTTGCAAGTAGATATAAAGAAGCGGAACCATTATCAACAAAGACAGCGTCTGAAGTTGCATCTGCGTTTGAACGAATTTATCAGCGAGGACCTTTGCGATGGCCACAGTTATTACAGGTTGATCCTGGCAAAGAATTTCTTGGTACAGTATTATCGTTGATGAAAAAACATAACGTTAAAATCAGACGAGGACACATTGAAATTCATCGTGATCAGGCAATCGTTGAACGATTTAATCGAACACTTGCTGAGCGGTTATTTGGATACCAATATGCAAAAGAAATATCTACTGACTTTAAATCCGGTGAGCGATCTCGTGAATGGGTTGCAAGGTTACCAAATGTGATAGCTGCATTAAATAATGAAATTACTCGTTCAACTTCCATGAAACCTTCTATTGCGATCACAAAAAAATATATACCCCGTAGCAATGATAGATATCAACCTCAACCAGTATTAGGTAATGTAACTGTAAGATATTTATACGAACCTGGCGAACTTGAAGGTGGTAAATAAAGAGCAACTGATCCTATCTGGAGCGTGACTACACATACAATTTCTAGTGTAGTTAGATCTACTGGTAGACCTCCAATCTACAGACTAGATTCGACAGCCCCTCAACGTGGATTTGTGCGTGAACAATTACAAGTAATCCCTGAAGACACACAATTACCACCACATACAATTACATAACCAGAACCTCTACGTCGATTACATTCAAGACATGTCAGCATCACATTATCACGTGTATGACCAAGATCACTATTAATTCTGTGTACGGTAAATTGTCTTGGATTATTATTCGAATATTGCCATAACATATTACAGTTACAACTTGCACAATTATTATTCTGTTGTGCTTTTAGTTTTATAATAAATTCAGTATCAATATCAAAGTCACGCTTATTTTTTTTTTATCACACTGCTTATAACCAGATAGTTTTTTCTTATTACGTCATTATTAACAGTTTGATCATTATTTTCTGTAAAATTCATAATAACCCTATGTAGTTGAGATATTCTTCTGACCCTAGAAACTGCGAGATAAACTAAATTCGACCATTCATCCGATCATCTATAATCCAAATATTTGTATCAGAAATAGTTAACCCCTGTGATGAGTGAATAGTTATAGCATATCCTAATGTCCACGGTGATTTATTCATATTCAGCGCATTCTCAACGACATTAATATCGACTAAAATAATATCATTCAAGACGAGATTCTGTATTCCACCACCAGGAATTTCAACATCAATATTCTGTCGTCGAGTATCTGCTGGGCGATAACACAAAGGTACAGGTAGATCTAAAAACTTTTCTTTATGTAACAGTAAATAATTTATCCTGTAGTTCATCACGAACTATCTTTCTACTTGCAACTATTAAATCAGCGGGATTCCAGAAATTTAGAAAATCATTCATAGAAGTCTTTGGAATTACTCCTCGCATTATTTCACATTGTACTCTGTCTGGCTGAAGTCTGATTAATCTTTTAAACTCCTTCAGCGGTTCATCAATAGCTCTATGGTCATCATTTATTTCTTCATAATAATCTACATTATTCTTCAGCCATTCATGTGGTGACTGTCCAATAAAAGGTGGTGGTTGACCATGATCACCGCACATTATTATAGCAGTATTCTTCGTCAATAGCCATTCAAGAAATATTTTTAATATTTCTAACGACACCGTGCATATCTCGTCCCAGATAATATATTTAGGTATATATTTCTCACCCATTCGCTCAGGAGTCCATGTGTCTCCGCACCATCTGAAGAAACTATGATATGTACATGATTTTACTCCTCGCTCTTTTATTTCTCTGGCTAATTTATGTGTTGGTGTCAAAACAATTATATCTGAATTATTATTCATGAATAATTTAATCACACGAGTTGTTTTACCTGAACCACCGCATCCATTAAGATAAACAGTCTTATATCTAGCCACAGGATCATATACAGATGGTGCTGATGACTTTGATACCTGATTATTATTTTTGTGATATATTTCCTTAATTTCAACGTCGGCAGATTCAGAATAGCTAAGTATATTTTCTTGTTTTATTCTCCATGATCCGCATTCACCATTACCAAGTAGCGGTTTTAACAAACCCGTATATTTTTTATTTATATAAAACGAATCCGTGGCGACTCTGACAGCATCACGAGGAAATCTATTTATCATAGACATTAGATTTATAGAAACATATTCCAACATAGATGATCTTAAATGAGTAAACTGCGGTGAGTCACCATCAATATAACTCACAATTGTACCTAGTTTGGTTCCGTCTGACAAATAAGCATTACTCCGATTTATAAATGTATTTTTTTCTGTTGTATCAGCAATTATAAAATCTAGTTCAGCATCGTCCATAATCAATCTTGTACAGTGTCTTTTATGATCATATGCTCCTCCTTGAGTAAATGTACCATTTATCTTTCTACCAAGATCTTTTGCAAGTTTTTCATCGTGCTCGTCTCTGCATTTACGTATATTATTAGTAATTTTAATAATGTCATCTTCATTAAGATTAGGAAATTCTTTCCTGGCATCATCAATATTAAATCTATCCGGTTCTGGTAACCAAACTTGTTTCTGTGGACTATACGATATAATCGCCTCACTCACCTGTAAAGATATTAAAATTTCAACATCAAGCATATATCGCAATAGTACTATTGGAACCCAACATTTTTCTGAAAAATGTCTTCCAAACCAAATATAAGTAATCGGATGGAGATTTTCTGCAAACTCGAATGATTCTACATGAGCAAATCCGGTTAGATCAAAATCTGGTAAATGTCCGTTTATCGAAACCCTGGTCATCTCGTGTGATGGATGTCCGAATCTCTTAAAGTATTCAGAACATTCTCCGTATCCAAGAAAACTTCCAGGATAACACGCTACCATATCAACGGATATAACGTCATTACACTTATATTTAGTATTCCATAATCCTCCGTGTCCATATTCTACGCAGCTTTTATGAATATCTTCAAGAAATTCCGATCGTGTTGGTTTCCATAAATTTTTCTCCTGAGCGAAATGAGCCGCTACGGATGGAACAGTAAAACAATTATTTAATAATTGTCTAACTTTGACATCGTCTGAAGTATATTTCAGCGCAAGATGTTCCATTTCTACATTAAGAGATTCTATACGGTAAATATCACCATTAGGCCGTACAAATTGATCGTAATGATCATATTCTGAACTTTGAAATAACCAAACGGACACAGGGTCACTTTTACTGATATTTTTGATAAAATCAAATATATGACCACCATAAAATTTAACCGCTCTATCTCGTGGAAATATTGTTACTGCTGAGGTCCATGCGTGCGAATTATGATCAATAATATCTATTGGAGCTCCATTTTTGTGTATTTTGGTTTATATAAAATCTCTCCGGTTAACGTCTTTACTGTTATTGGAAATCTTAATAATTTTTCTAGTTCAGCAACATCTTTAATAGATGCTCCAGTATCTTTAACTGATTCTGCCCACATACTTATTTTTTTACGCCTTAAATCTGTTAAACCGTTACCACGTATCGCGTTTGTAAAATGTTCTGTAACTCGTTCAGCTACACAGTTTATTCTTGACTCTGACAGTTTCATAGGCTTTAGATCCCCGACGTCAGGTTTATTATTAAGCGGATATATTGCATATACGACTGCAGTAACTGGATATGCACGTTGATAATATGCCTTATCAATACCAGTCAGTATTCCGGGCTTAGATTTATTATTTAAGAGAACAATATTATTTCCTGACTGCACACGGACTGGATCGCGCTTATCACGAATAATCCAAATATCTTCTTCTGTATTTACAATAAATTTTATTAAAATAAAATATTTTTGATCATCAAGGTGATTAATAATTACTTTTCCTCGTTTGTCATTCATCATATTAGTAACATTTCCAACTCTGAATGTTGACCATACATGAGCAGCGCCATCGTCACGAAATTCCTTCTTGGCTTCACGAATACGTTCGGTTATATCCTCATTTGTTAAAGCTAGATCTTGCATCAAAGTACTAAATTTATATTCTGATAGTCTGTCAAGATCAAATCTGGATATCTGAGGTTCAATTGCCGATAATTCGTTCATATAATTAAAACAAATATTTAAATTAAAATTTTAGTATATATATATAATGCTTGAAACAAAAAACAAATGTGTTTGGCTCAAAATTGGATATACTTCTCCTTGTAATAAATCGTGCATGAATGAATATTGCGGATATCATATGCAAAGCATCAAAAATGGAAGTACAGGACCAATACCATGTATTCAGTGTGGTGTTGGAGTGAGGGGAAAAACTCAATTGTGTCTAAAATGTGGCGGAAAAAAATACAGAGAACTAAAACGATATTATGACAAAAAAAAAATAATACTTTGACATTGTCAGGTAAATCTCCTATACAAACCGTAGAAGATTATCTGACCAGATTTCAGAATAATGATTTAAACAAATAATATTATTATATAAATGGAGCAAAACGAATTTGTGAAACATCCAATATATACAAATTATGAAGCATCCCGAGATGGTGTAATCAGACACTGCAGATTAAAGAAACCAGTAGGTAGGGTTAACAATCATGGTTATTTTGTATTTAATACCAGTGGAAATAAACATTATTTATCAAGTAGATTCATCTACGAATGTCATTTTGGATTGATCAAAGATGGACTTGTAGTTGATAATATTGATGGAAATCCCCATAATAATCGGTTATCTAATCTGCAAGCTATCACACAAAGTCAGAATAATATACGTGGAAATACAGGAAGGTGTAAAAAGTTTGCAAGAAGATCTATTAAATCCATAAATACAGAAACAGACCAAGAAATAACTTTTCCATCAATACGTGCGGCTGCAAAACATTTTAGCATAAATCCACGATCGGTGCAATTTGTCGCAAATAATATTACTAGATCAGCATGTTCATTCAAATACGATCAGTGGGTAATATTTGAATATATCTAACTCTGTACCCTTAATAAATAAATTGTATATAGTTTGATTTTATATTTTGCCATGGGTACCTTCACCGTCGCTGCTCTCGGTGTCACTCTCACTTTTGACAGAATCAAATAAAATAATCTTTCTTAATTGCATTACACGATTATCCACGATCTTCTTTTTCTCATATTCACGAGATAGTTCGGATCTGATATTTTCGATCGAACGTGCAAGAGGCGCAAATAGTTTTACCTGCTTTTCATTTACCACCGCCAAGGATTCAAGCATAGACTGATAGATTAATTTTACAAATTTATAATTGGATGGTAATGTGTATTTATTGTCAGTTTTTCTTTGTTTTAATATTTCATAATCACATAATATTTTTTCAGGATCGAGATTATCAGATAGATTTATTCCCGTATGTTTTAATTTTTTAATAGCAGAAATAATATCATTGATGTTTTCTTGGTTCATTATATAATAATTATTTCTTTAAAATAAAAAATAATATCAGTCTCTGAATAATTATTTAAAAAATGTAGTCCCCATAACCCCATGTGAACCTCTAAGTTGCCATATGACATCTTAGCAGGATCAGAAGGTCAGGGGACTGTTTTTTGAGGATGATTGTATGAACATGAATATATACAAATGGTGATGATTATATACAGATGATTATGATTGTATGAACATGAATATATACAAATGGTGATGATTATATACAAATGGTGATGACTATATACCGATGATTATGAATATATACAAATGGTGATGATTATATACAGATGATTATGAATATATACAAATGGTGATGATTATATACAGATGATTATGATTATATACAGATGATTATGAATATATACAAATGGTGATGATTTTGATTTTTGCAGACGGCACAAACATAAACTTAACTATGGACGGAATACAAAGGGGGATTTATCTACGTCCAACAGATTTTATACAACTCTCCCCCCATATAAACCCCGGGGAGTGCAAAATTGCACCCACCACGTGGTTACATGGTGGGAAAGTTGTATTATTTTTCTGTTGGGTTTCGTACCCCCAATTAAATAGCATCAGTCGCCAAATGCAAGATAATATCTTTAGTATTTTTGGAGACTCGAACACACGAGAGTCTGCACAACTTCGATCTACGTCCAACCGTCTTACCACTTCGGCCATCGCTCTCTTATCAATAATATAGTTAAATTTAAGTATATATAATATATTTGTGCTGTCTCACAGAACTTGTATTACTAATAGAAATGTAAAACTGTACTTCAGTTTTTCAAAATTCATAAAATAATTTGCACGTATAAGTTATAGTTCGTTAAGGTAACAGACAGACGGACTAATACGCTATACACGTATATACAACTGGGTTTGTACAGGTAACGACGTAGTAGTAAGGGAAATAATCGCTCAATTTACTCCGCAGAGAGAGATAGCCGAGTTATCTCGCTTTATTATATACACAATTGCTTTAATCATAGAAATTGATTATTATTCATGTATTTACTAATCAGCCCCTGATTATTTAATCAGACGTTCTATGAGCGTATATACAAATTAGTATTAAGAGATTCTTGTCTTAGATCCAAAATGTTTCCTGCCTGGTCGGTGAGTTTGAAATTTATTCTTGTCAGAAATGGATTATGAACTCGCAGGTACACGGGATTAATTGGCTCAGATACAATTAACCAACCGGGCGGGTCTTTAGGACTGAATGTATATAGTATATACCCCTGTTGGGCCTGGTTAGATTTTGAAAGATCTACTTGATAACTGTCATCAATTACGTCACATACTAGATTGACCGCGATCGTAGATGTTATATTAACAATACCAGGTGAGATATGGCGACCTCCACCATGTGGATCATTATTATGTCTTAGAATAGTTGGTGTAGGTATTAATTTTTTTTTTTTTTTTCATATTCTTTTAAAGTGTTCATCAATAAGATCATTAACTGACTTCTTTAGCTCTTCAGAGTTAAATCCAGGAATTATAAATGTTGATAGTTGTTCTCGCGTAATTCCGAAATGTTTTAGAAATACTGTTGTGAACAGAAGATTTAGTCTAACACCCTGAGATGGACGTCTTCATTAACTATATACAACCCTCTATAGCGTTTATCTGCTGCTATGTTCACTAATCTTTTTTCTCTGTTAACAATAATATCATTCATGAACTCTAGGTCTGAAGCAACTTGATTCAAATGTTGTATTGTTTCAATTATTTGATTTTTTAAGTCATCTTTGTAGGAAGTGCTAATGCTGGAAAATAAATTTCTTAGATCATTAAGTATACGTCCGTGTTCAGACTTAATTGTACTAGCATATGAATTTATTTCATCAACATCAAGTACTATTATTTTATCTTTTTTACCATCAACTATTTTTGTAAAATGGGTTTCTGTTTTATCTATATAATGTATAACTCCATCACCAAAATATCGTCGCCATGGATAAGCATTTTTTTCTGTTCGATATTCTGGAGGTTTTATAAATTTTTTAACATCTATGACGAAATCAGATCTCTGTGGTTCTGGTGGTCCTTGATAAACCGGTGGATCTTCAGGCCAACCTAATACTGATTTAATCGAACTTTGATAAATATCTACGGAGTAATCAGGGGAATTTATTTCAATAACCGCAGATAGTGTTGGTTCGTAGACAGTAATTGCTATTTTTGATTCTTTTCCTGTAATAGATTTAATTCTGCGTTGGAACTCATCATTAATCTGCTCTATTTGATAACTGCCCGTTGGAATAGCAACTACTTGCCAATCAGGAGTTCCATCAGGCTTATTCTTATTAGCGAATACTAATGAATTATTTGGCTGTAGTCCACCAAATGGTTTTGATCTAATATTTGGCCAGCTATAATAAACCCGTAACTGTGCTAATGCTATTTCTTTTGCAGGAATTGATGTTGGAAAATTGACACTAAATTCAGGATTGGTCGAACTTAACGATATCATAGTAGTTTTTGACGGAGTCGTATTAGTAACGATCTGCTGAAGTAACTCCCTGTCTGTCATTATTATTATTGTTGTTATTTAATTCATTAAAATCATTAGCGATCACCTTAAAAGCGTCATCATAGGTTTTCATAATCATAGCAAATTCAGTATCGGATATTTCACCATCACTGACACACGAAGAAACGTACAAAGATAGTTTAGAGCATGCCTCTGCCACTGTATGTAATTTAATCATATAATCGTGCAATTTAGCATTTGTACAAGTATCTATCTTTTTGGCTATAATACCTAGAACACCAGCAATAGTCGTTGATGCTGAAACAATAATGGTTATAACAGTAGGTGCTGTCATCGTCAACATTGATAATAATAATCCTGTTCCAGTAATAACAGCAGAAACCGAGTAAACAACTACATCGATGACAACTATACGTCTTTTGTATTTTTTTATTTTCGTGTTATAATAGTCGATAAAATTATTTAGTTTAGTCAGACGCTCACATACCTGATTGCATCTGTAACGTTGAACGTCGATGCGAGACTGAGGTTGATCCATTATACTAACAACGTCATTTAATTAAGTTTCAGCTACGAATTCTAGGCACCACCAGTAACGTCTCGGAGGCATTTCCGTTGATATCAGAGTAAAGATTTCTTTGATGTTCTTGGTTAGCATCACCAATAGAGGATTACGATATTCATTCGGTGATAATGAAGTGGCAGCATTAATTTCCGAACCGTATATAGATAACCTGTATAACCCAGTTACTTCTGCGGTATGTTCAAGTGTGTTATTTTGTGGTGTCCATGTTGATGATCCTGATGCTACTGTATATACGATATTTTTAATTTGTCCGTGTGGAATTTTAATCAGATTAGTTTTTTGAACAATACTAGGTATTCCACTGACAATATCATTGAGTTTCGTGTTAACGTCGGCTAGTTTTATGTCAACGGTTGGTGGATCACCAAAAAATTCTTTAATGGATTTGTTTACATTTCTACGAAAATTTAAAAAAGTTTGTACGTGATTAATATAATCAGTTTTAAATGCAGCAATTCCATCATTAATTGTAGCTAGCGAAGTTGTTATAGGAATTTCCTTATCATCAACATACTTTTTCGTTGCAGCATCAAAATCATATTCTGGTGTTCTAAGATTATTAATACCATTATTATTCATGTTGAGAAATGCACGCATTATACCGCCGTTGACCAATACGTACTTAGATTCTTGATCGTCGACATATTTCTTTGTTGCAGCGTCCGCAACTTCGGTTGGATTTCCAAGACCTGTAATTTTATTTTGATTCATAATAATTGAACCTGTAAATGAATCACCAGCTTTCTTAATATAATCGTTGACTGACGTACCGGAATCTTGTATTTTACCCTGATCAGTAAAAGTAACTATATTATTAACAACCGCATTAGGAACTCGTATAAGTACATCTGGAAGTTGTATATTACTAGTTTTTAATCGTCCTTCTTTATCCTGAAAAACGACTACTTCATTTTGATCCACACTGGTTATATTTAATAAATCATCAATCTCATTTCTGAGCTGATCGAGAGTTGCGTATTTAGATAAATCAGCTTGCTGATGACCTTTACCACGAGAAGATCTTCCATAAATATCTACCATTATATTTACTAATGTCTGTTTAAATATGACGTCGTAGTATATTCATGTACAACTTTGTGGGGTGGTTTTGTTGATTTTGATATAGCATCAAGTACGTTAAGTACTTCTCGACCACATATTGGTGGATCAGTTAATGTTTGTGTAGGTAACGTTGAATACCATATTGGAGTACTTTGATAGCCGCTAATATACTTTAAGAATTCTTTTGGTGGAGCTAGTCCATATGAATCAAAATAAATAATTCCACGTGGATCAATTGCATATCCGACCCAATGCGTGCCTGGACCAGAATTTTCATCGAGATTAATAATACCTGTTTCAATATTATTTGGTTGTTTTGGTAATTGATCGCGCATGAAAACTCCTCTAAAATTTGTTATTTTTAATTTTTTAGCAGCATCTAGTAAATCAAAATTGGACATAGGAGATATCAGTAAACTGTCCCTGGTAATCTTAGGCCCTTTCCGTACCATGAATGTAGAGTCCCTGGTAATCTTAGACCCCTTCCCTTTTCTTTGATTCCCTTTCCTGTTGCTTTCTTTAATGCCATTCCAGCAGCTGTTCCAACAGCGCCTAATGCAGCTGCTTTTGCAACAGCTGGGGCTGCAGCGGCTATTAATGCTGGTATTGCTGCAAGAAGTGGAAATATACCACCCGTCTTAATTATATCTTTGATAGCACCCGCAGAAAGATTAAGTTTTATACCTTTATTTGATTTTTTAGATTCATTGAAATGCCTGAGCTGACGTTCTGTAAGAGATAATTTATTTGAACCGCTCATCTGATCTTTCTTTAGTGATATTTTTAATCCACAGTTATTTTTTGATGCTGATTGTATCCTTTTAATCTGACTAGGAGTCAGACTAATACTAACGTGATTATACGACATTATAATATTCATAAACGATCTAATTACATGTTTTCTACTGGCGCATCAACTACTCTCATTCGTCCACCAGCACCTTCAAGTAACATCGATTTATCACTGAGTATGACAGCAATTGCTCTGTAATTGTCAATACCTTCTACTACTGGTGGTCCTACTGCTCCTACTGGCTTCAGCACGCGAGCTCGAAAGTGTATATCAACTACTGACTGTCTGTATAAATCCAAATGTTCGAGCGAAAAGTAATAAATTGGATATAAGGTTGTAAAATCCAATTGTGATATTTGTAAACCAGTATCAATATTTTGATCACGACCCATGAACGTCATTAGACGATGATATACACGTGCTACATGATTTTGATCAAAATTCAATAAAATATCTTCAGATGGTTCTTGATGCCCATTTATCCTTAACGAAACACCAAGATTATCAAATATCATAATACTACGTAGTTGATTATTTACTCGTGCATTATTCTGTAATGCAATAAAAATATGCCGTGGTGCAGAAACACCTTGTTGTGATGCTATCTGCCACGTAAATAAACCATCAATATTACTCTGAACAGCATCTGTGGTCATTGTCAACCATGATAACGCTGATTTACCACCTTGATTCATAAAAGCAAGTAACCGATCTTCTTCAGTTATTGATGGAGTCATCACCGGCATCCATAATGAAAGCTTGGTTAATACTACTTTACCATGAAGTGCAGCAGTTGCAGCAGGATCAACACCAGCGGGGTGCCATATTGCATCATCGTCCGTAGCCTTTCGTACGAGTACAACAGTATGTTTAGCTCCGAAAATAACGTTTCTGACATTTCTGCAAAATCCAAATATGTGTGAAAGTGGAATTGCACATGAAAATCTCCTATTACCTTTCAACATTGATCGACGTACTGTAAACCCTAAATTAAATTCTGGATTAACACCATGAACCACCGGCCACACATCAGCGTCATTGGTGTTGGCGTTGTTTCTAGGTCGTCTTATATTATATTGTATATTGTTAGGGTAATCAGTTGTATCCTTTGCAAACAACATTGATGGACCAGCTGATTTTGAATAATCGTCGCTGTATCTAGCAAGACCCAATATTGTTGTTGCAACATCAACGTCTTTCTGGACTGATTCAATATTTTTTCCGTCAATCATATATGTAGCGCTGTCAAATAACGCCATAATACCATTATTAACAAAACTAAATATGTCATTGGCTCCATATGCAGTATTATCCATTTTTAAAATTTCACCTTCAAACTCAATAAACGCCTCAGCGGGTAGGAAATATCTACTTGTATCCTGAACTTGCAGTTCAATTCGTCCACGCTGATCTGGAATTCGAGCGTCATAAGAATAATATTGATAATCACGCACAGACTCATCTTTGAGTACTGGTGCGTCCATGTCAAATGCGGGATCAGATATGCGCTTGAACATCTTTATTATAAATATTATCGTCTAAAACGAAGACCACTTCGGGAAGTGAGACCACTTCCTGCTATCAGACTAGCGGTTATATTTTTTTCTTTTTCTGATAATGGTACATCAGCCAACTCTGCTAGTTTTTGATTAGCAACTTGATTTATTATTTTACTTACATTTGCAGGCATTACTTCAGTACTAGGTAATTTTACAGGTTGAGGTTTTCGTCGTATTAATCGTGTTAGTCTATCTTTGATCGCTGAAAATGCTTTACCAGCGAGATTACCAACAGCACCAATACCTTTTTCACGAACAACATCAATAGCTTTCATACCCAGTTGCTTTGCGATCGGTATTGCGTTTGGGGCTATCCTTCTAAATAGACCCTGAACAACATCACCTAGTCCATCTCCGTAGGTTGTTTTGTATACTGGTAATCGTGAGTTTATTACCCTGACCATAGTTGGTCCACGTTGAGTACTATGTACGATCATTTTATTATAGTAATTGTATTTAATTACGTACTCAGTCACTGTAGTAGTCATCGGCAATTTCATTAATAAGAGACTGATAAACATCAACGTCCATGATACGGCCAGTAAATAAACGTCTGCAAATATCGGCTACTTCATTAATTATTTCTGGAGAATTATTACCAGCTCCTTTTCCTCCGATGAGAATATCCAGACGTTCAACATCAGAGATAACGTTATTAGGACATAGAGTAAAATCACCTCCGGTAGAAAAACCTCTTCCCCTTTTCATTATAGATTCTAAATCATTTTTCAATTTTCTTATTTCATCTTTATATTCTTGTATTTGTTCACTCAATACTGATAAAGTTTCAGGTGATTTATTATAAAAATTTTCTAATATTTTGATATTATCATTAGCTTCGTTAATTTCTTTTCTAGCCCAATTATAACGTGGAAAAAAGTCATCATATAAATAGACTTTTGCATTATCAATATTTCTATCTATTTTTTCCTTAACTTCTATTACCGTTGTAGATGAGATAAAATCCTCTTTTTGTGGAGGAGGTGATGGTTCTTTTTTTGTTTCTTGTACACGTGGTGGTGATGATCGTTGTTCTTCAAGAATTTTCTGTGAGGATGGTGACCAATATTTTGATCCTTCTTTTTCTTGTATTTTTTTTGCTGCTGCCCTTGTCATTGGTGGTGATGATCTTAATGGCGGTGGTAATGATAATGATGGTTGTGATTCCGATGTTGTTTCAGTAGCAGCTTGTTGTGCTTCTTCTCTTTCTCGTTTTTTCCGTTCTTTTGCTTCTTCTCTTTCTCGTTTTTTCCGTTCTTTTGCTTCTTCTTTTTCTCGTTCTTTCTGTTCTCTTGCTTCTTCTTTTTCTCGTTCTTTCTGTTCTTCTTGCTTCTTCTTTTTCTCGTTCTTTCCGTTCTCTTGCTTCTTCTCTTTCTCGTTCTTTCCGTTCTCTTGCTTCTTCTTTTTCTCGTTCTTTCTGTTCTCTTGCTTCTTCTTTTTCTCGTTCTTTCTGTTCTTTTGCTTCTTCTCTTTCTTGTCTTGCTTTTTCCTTTATTAAATTAACGTAATAATTAAAACTCTTATTATAATCTCTGTATATTTCATCATCTAATTTAATTTGCTCAACGTCAGCACGTATGCGGTATATTACTCTTTGCCACTGTTCACGGGATTTAATGATATTTTGATGATCAGGCTTTAAGAATTTATCCCTACGACCAAAACTCATAGCAGCAAAATCAGCTAAATTGTCAAAGTTTTTAATGATATCAATTATATCAGTGAATTCCTTAGTAAATTTATCAAGTAGCTCAGCATTGCTCATTGAGAGAATTTTTTGTTTTTGCGCCGTTGATATTGGTTGAGCTACTTGAATACGGCCGGCAATATCAGCAGGTAATGTTTCAAGAGCTCGTTGTGTTGCCTCAGTTGCTGCAACAATTTTCTTTGTTGTTTCGACAATCGGTTTAAATAATTGTTTTGTATCCTCTTCAAATTCAACATGAGATTCCTGACGTTCTTGTAGTTGTTGTTTGACAGCATCACGAACAGGTAAATATTTTCTAATTGCTTCTAGTCGTTCTCTTGCTAATCTAGCTGAATGAGGTTCTTCGATGACAACCATATTAATAATATTTATAATAATTGTTTAAATTACAGCAGCAGGCAGGGTGACTGACAAAAATTGAGTGACCCGGCGAGTAAACTAAACGCACTATAACATTAAAAATAAAAAATCAAAAATAAAATAACAAAAATGAGCTAAACCAAACGATTTATTATTCGTTTTTCAAACTATACGGTAATAATAAAAGTTAGGAGGTTCGGTTTAGCGTTATTGACCTTTTTTTCAGCCCCTGTAGGAACATTTATTTTATGAAAAACTTGCTCGAAACCAATTTGTAGGGTTCACCCTGCCTGCTGCTGATTTCCTTAATTGTTGTAAGCCCCACTGGACAAAAGACCACTCGGTTAAATTGGCTATATCTTGCAAGAAGCTCCTCACTTGGATGACATGATCAAGGACTTCCTTCAATGACCCCATTCTCACATACTTAAGCTGGATGAAACCTCTTAATTTCTCTACCTCCTCTTCTATCATATGTTGCACCAGATCCATGGCTACTTTGAGGCTAGTGAATTGACCAGCCACAAAGTCTTTCGTAACTGGATATTACCATTCCTGTTCTATTCTTTCCTCCACGTAGGCTGCATCATCCATCCAATACCAACTGTCTTTCAATTGATTAAATAATTCCATGTTGTGCTGACTAGTCAACGTTGGATAGCCAGACTGAGGACCGCTCCGCGCTATATATGTGAAGCACGGACGTGAAGGAAAACATCCCTTACACTGACTTCGCATATTATATACTATCCACACAAACGAACGCGAATGCATAAAACACACATATACAACTATTCACACAAATGAACTCGAACGCATAAACATACCATACATACTATCCACACAAACGAACGCGAACGCATAAAACATATCATACGTATTATCCACACAAACGAACGCGAATGCATATAACCCACATTATCTACTATCCACACAAACGACTGTGAATGCAGAAAACACACCATATATACTATCCAGACAGACGGGAAGAGAAGAAAAAATACACTATATCTACTATCCACACAAACGAACACGAATGCATTAAACACACTATACCTACTATCCACACATACGAACGCGAATGCATATATCACACCATACCTACTATGCACTGTTACGTATCGGTTCGTTCGAAAGTAACAAACGAAAAGAGTGAAGACAACAAGCTTTGTAAGTTTTAACAAAAATAATTTATTTCCCTAGAAATCACGGTGAAAAGATGAAAATATGAAATAGGACTTACGGTTTGTGGAGAAAATCAAAACATTTATCCTAGTACTGAAAAAATACAAGTCCTATCACTAAATAATTTTAACTGAATCCAGGTTCGAATCTTGATGACGTTCCAAGATAGAGGACGATGACGTCAGATGAAGTCTTTACATAAATGTCCAGAATTTCACGTTGATCCACAATTTGTACTGTACTGTTCCAATTTAGAATGAATTTCACTGAATGTCTTTGTCCTAAACCACTTGTGTAGTTCTCCAGGGAAAAATAAATTATTATTTAAAAAGTAGATGAATTCCTATAGCTGTCATCTATAATAAGACACATCTCGAGCTCTACAGATGTAAAGAAAAATAAACTCTTTCCAGCACAAGAAAAATAATACCTTTTTCTCAAGGTATAAGAACGACTCTGACTATTTCACAGGGACCTAAGTGTTTAAAAACCGAACTAAGACGCCATTTCATGCACACGCACGAAGAACGCGTGGTTATTTCGAAATAAACAATGCAATTTCACGTGGGCCAGGAAATGACTTTGGCAATAACCAATCATTTTCGCGTATTGTTTACTTAAATCAACAAACCATGGCATGCAAAAAATCGTGCTTATGCGAGTCATACTACGGTTTCTATAAACATAATATCTCTTTCAAAAATATCAGATCTCGTGAACATAATCATCATCATAATAAAATATAATGATACAAAAATGAAATAAAAGAATTCAAATTTTAACAGACAAGTAATTAAACTACATGGTCGTAACAGCACACAAACGAACGCGAATGCATAAAACACACCATACCTTCTATCCACACAAACGTACGCAAATGCATAAAACACACCATACCTGCTATCCACACAAACCTAACCGAACGCAAAACACACACACACACACACGCACACACACCATACCTGCTATCCACACAAACCTAACCGAACGCAAAACACACACACACACACACACACACACACACACACACAGAGGAGTGAGTGCTTATAGTCATACTACTCTACGTTCACACAAATTGGAACTTGAATAGTGTCTCTTTTCTAGAGATCTTGTTAGCCTTTAGAAGGGCTGTTTTTCATTTTTAGAACTTGAGATGCACCTGGCTAATGGTGACATCTCCCAGGTCGGGTACCACACACGCATCTCCTACTCCAATCTTGTTCCCAATTCACATTTGTGATTGGGACTGCAGAGGCCTCTTGAGTGGCTTCAGCACCCCAATCTGCCGTCTGTGGGATAGTGAAGGCTTCCCTCCTTCTCCTATACCATACCCGTGGATGATGAAGTTGTGGTGCTGGTAGTGGCTGTGGTACTAGTAGAGGTTGTGGTGCTGGTAGTGGTTGTGGTGCTGGCTGTCGTACTGGTACTGTTCGTGGAGCCGTCTTCAACTCAGGGTTGACCTCACACACAGGTTTAAGTGTGAGGTGAGGCAGGATCCCTCGCTTCTTTTCCTTCTCCTCTTCTTTCTTTTTCTTTTCTTCCTCCTCCTCTATCCTGGTTTCTTCTGCAACGGCCTCCATGGCCAGCTCGTCCAGGAGGCGTCTGGCATACTCCAGGTGCATTTGAAGTTCTAAAAGTTTGGCAATTCTGCTACTCAATTTCAATATTGACGAGTCAACGTGGGTAGCCAGACTGACTGACTGTCTGAGAAGGATTAAAGTCGCCTGTGCTAACTAAGAGCTCAATTGTTGAGCTTTTTAATTGGTCGGTGTTTCAGGAATGATGCCGCAAAAACACCGCTTTTACGTGCAATAGTCGTACTCTTTAATTGTATGTCAGGAGGTGGAAAGGAGGAAGTTGACCCAGCGGGGGACGCCAACCGCTGATGCCGTGTACGCTCCAAAGGTCCCGGACCGACGTGATTGTATGTCAGATTCTGTCCAGTTGTGCTAGTGGACGTTCCCTATCCCAATATTGTGTGGGCCACCTGTGCAATTGCTCTAAGTTTCTGAGTTGATGATTGCCTATTTTATTCTTGTGTAGTTGGAATTTTGTGTACTAAGCGTACTTTTAATGGCGAAATTACACCAATCAGCCGGGTGTCAGCAACCCTCTGTTTTTTGCATTGTTAGTATTAGTTGTTGTTTTTGATGGCGGAGGGACTAAAGGATCAGGATAGTTTTTGTACAATGGTGTTATCGAATGAGGCCTTCTATTGCCAATGAAAGTGCCTCCCTTGTATATAAAAGTAGGGGGTGAGAGTAGAGGGCGGTGGTGGTGGGTAGGTGGAAGGGGATTCTTGGTGGAAAATCTGTGTGCAACACAGGCTTGTTGTTTCCAGGATTCCACCCAGGTGTTGCTAGAATATTTTCCCTAGCACCTGTTTTAGGCCCCTTGTGTTAGTAAAGGTGAGGGTGGAATAAGAGGAAAGTGAAGAGAGGGTTTATAGTGGAAAGTCTTTGTTCAACATAGGCTTGTTGTACGCAGGATTCCACCCAGGTGTTCGCTAGTCTGTTTTCCCTAGCGCCTGTTTTGGGCCCTATTAGTTAGTGTGGGGGTTAGTAGAGGATGGGTGGAAAGAAGAGCTTTTGTCCGGAAGTGTTGAGCCAGTGCTTGTTCGGTGAGGTGGGCCAGTGCTTGCCCAGGTTTGTGCCAGTGCCTGCACGGGGAGGTGGGCCAGTGCTTGCCCAGGGGAGGGTATGGATTTGAGCCAGTGCTTGCTCTTGTGTGGGCGAGAGCTTGCCCATGGGAGGGACTGGGGTTTGGTTTTTTAGTTTTTGATTTGGAGGCTAGTGCTTGCCCTGTGGAGGTTCTGGACCTTCCTTGTTCTGTTCTTCCGGAAGGGCTCGTTCTTGTCCGCCAAGTGGAGGTTAATATTCCAGTCGGTTTCCTGTGTTCACTTGGCTGTATTCCCCAGTTGCCTCTCTCTTGTCTTTTGTCTTCCTTGTCTTGATTTGATTATTTTCTGTCAATCGTCAATTTTGAATTGATATTGTGCCCTTTTTGTTTTGTTAATGTCATGCATGGGGGATGGGATGGGAGACGGGAGGGGAAGATTGTTTTGAAATATATTTTGTATATATATATATATATATATATATATATATATATATATATATATATATATATATATATATATATATATATACACACATATGCATACACATACATATATATACACATATATACACATATACACACACATACATATACATGCACATATACATACATATATATACATACATATATATATATACATATACACACATACATACATACTCATACACACACATACATATATACATATACACACACACACACACACACACACATATATATATATATATACACATATACACATATACATATACATATATATTTTTAAATATATTTTGTATATATATATATATATATATATATATATATATATATATATATATATATATATATATATATATATTATTATTATATTTTTTTTTCCTTCCCTTTAGTATTAGTTATTAGTTGTTAGTTGATTATGTGTTGGTTAGTGGTTATGTTAGTTATTGTGGTTGTGTGTGCTTTGTTAGTTTGTTTTAGTTGAATAGTGTTGGAGTAGTGTTGATTTAGTTTGTCGCATGCTATGTACAGAGTGTTTTTTTGTGGTGTTGTTTAGTCTATATTATATTGTTGGTTCTGTATGGTTGGCTTTTGATGTCTTGGTCCTGTTTGCCCTTGTTATACTTGCCTGTCCCTCGACGCGATTGTGTTTCCGATTAAACTTATTGATGTCCGTCTGTGGCGCTGTGCACCCCCTTGTTGTTAAAGGTGAATCTCGATTCCTTATGTGTGTAAGTTCTTTTTTAGGACTCGCCTTTTGGCTTGGCAGTTGTTGCCATAGTCCTGCCTCCCTTGTTGTTGCTAGTGCCCTTATATGTCCTTTTGTCTTGGTATTTTAGTTAAGATTTGCCCGTTAGTTGGTCCTTGTGCCATAGTCTTATTTCTCTAGTTGAATCTGATGTTCAGTGGTATTTCTGGCTCCCTCGTTGTTGCGTTTGGTTTTCAATTCCTTGTGCCTTCTAAGGCTGATTTCAGGACTTGCTTTTTAGCTGGCGTTTTGCCATGGTCCTTTTGTGTTTGCATGTTGTTTTACTTACCCTGTGTCCAACTTAATCCTGTTGTTGTCATTGTTATGATGCCTAGTAGTCCTGGTTCTCTCGTCGCTACCAATTTTATTTCGATTCCTTATGCCTTTTAGGTTGGTTTGGGGATTTGTTTTTTAGCTGGCGTTTTGCCATAGTCCCCTATTTAGTCCTGGTCCTGTTGTTGGTATGTTGTCTTGTAGGTAAGTGTATTAGAATTATTTGTTAATTGTTAAGTCTGGTTAATAGGTTAGTAAGATAAGTGGGTGCTGGCGTGTTGTACGGCTGGTAGTGCTTGTCTCTGAGCAGTGGGTCTAGGCTCATTGTCATAGTCCTGGTTTGTTGTGTTGCTGGTGTTTTCCTTTTTGTTTATATGCGACCATGTTTTTGAATCCCTTTTAGGTACGAGATGACGTTTTTGTAGGTAAGTTCTATATTTGTGTTCTTGGTCTTATCCATTATCTGTGGGTATGTTGTTGGTGATCCAATGCGTTTCTGGTATTCTTGGAAGCTGTTCCGCTGCACACTGTAGGTGGCACATGTGTTGAATATGTGGTCGAGCGTCTCTGCTATTGGGCAGTGAGGACAGTTGGCTGTTTGGTTCCCTTGGTCTTGAGGTACCTTCCGAAGCTCCCTTTCAGTAGTGTTTTTCCTGTCATGATTCTGTTGATAATTCTTAAGTCATTAACTTCTGTGTCCTTTGGGGTAATGATTTTTCTGGATACTTCTTTTTGTAGTTGGTGGAGATGCCTTCCCTTGTTGGAGTTGTTCCATATGTGTTGCCATTTTGTGTTTATTTTCTGTCTAACCTGACTGTAGAGTTCTTGGACGCTGTAGGTCAGGGAGTGTGTTTCGTTGTTGTGGAGGTTCTTTTTTGCCACTGTGTCCGCTTTGTCGTTCCCGGGGAGGTTTATGTATGATGGCACCCAGAGGAATTCAGTGGTGTGTTGATTTGTCTCGAGTTCTCGAATAATTTGCATCACTTCCTCGAGCATATTTGCTCTGCTTCGTGTTGCACCTGTTTCTAAGGTTTTGAGGACGCTGAGAGAATCCGTGATGATAACATGGCGCTGCTGGGTTTGAGTTTTGATCCATTTCAGTGCTTCGTTGATTGCCCAAAATTCGGCTGTATAGATGGAGCAGTCATCTGGAAGTCGAGCTCCAATTTGTATTTGTTGTTCTGGTACCACGATTGCTGTTGCCATTCTGTTAGGTTCCTTGGATTTAGATCCGTCCGTGCATATTTTAGTGTATTCCGTATATTGGTCCTGGAGTAGTTTTTGAATGTCAAGTAGCATCTTGCAGGGATTTTGTTGTTTGGTTCCGAATGTTTGTGCTATGAGGTTGATGTTTGGGGTATTATTTCTCCACGGGGTGGGGTCCTGGATTTGCCGTTGCTCCGCTTGTATGTCAGTTAATTGGAATTCTGCGCAGAGGGTATGGACTTTCTTGCTTGCTGGTGGGTTTGGTACAAGTTTTTGATTGAATGATCTTTCGCATAGCCTAGTTAGCGCCTTAGTTGGGTTTGCGTCGCTGTGTATTGAGTTCCTGATGGTATGTCTTAGGATTTGTTCCTGTCTGCGTCGTTGTATGGGTAGTTCTCCTGTTAGTATTTGTAACTCTTGAAGTGATGTTTTGGGTAGTGTTCCAGTACATAGACGGAGAATTCTGTATTGAAGAGAGTCCAGTTGGGATAGCAGTTTGTTGTTGGCTGATGGGTAGACCTGGCAGCCGTAGTCCCATCTTGATCTAATTAATGATCGGTATAACATAAGTAGTGTGGGTTGATCAGCTCCCCATGTAGTTCCTTTGAGATGTTTCAGCAAGTTGACGTCTTGTTGTGATTTTTTGAAGAGATTTTCGATGTGTGGTTTCCATGTGAATTGTTCACCTAGTAGTAGTCCCAGGAAGTGGGTTTGTTTTACGAACTGGATGGGTGTGCCTTGTAGGTAGAGTTGCGGATATTTGGGTTTTCGGTTGTTGGAGCGGGAGAAGAGCATCCCGACAGTTTTAGTACTTGAGATTTTAAAGCCCCAGTTATTCGCCCATCTGGTGATGTCGTCCAGTCCTTGTTTTATCTGTGTGATGTGGTGTCTGTTGTTGGGGTTTCCTGCTTTCCAGATTCCGCTATCATCCGCGAATTGAGATAGGATAATGGTACTATGAAGGTATTCTCCTAGGTTGTTGACCATAAGGTTGAATAGAGTGGGGTTTATCACACTTCCTTGTGGGGTTCCGTTGTGCAATGTGTATGTTTCGGAGTATGCATCTCCTATCCGGGTCTTAATTCGTCTTCCTGTGAGGAAGTTGGAGATCCAGCGGTGCATTTGTCCTGTTATTCCATATTGGTTGAGTTTGGCAATTAGCCCCTCGGTCCATACTAGGTCGAAGGCCTTTTCTAGGTCGAGGAATATGGCTATGAGATGGCAGTTATTTTTCCTTGGTGCGCTGAAAGCGAGTTTGATGTCGGCTTCAAGTCTGGTGAGTTGGTCTATGGTAGATCGTTTCGGCCTAAATCCGCTTTGATTTTCCGTGAGTAGATGGTTTTGCTCGAGATGGTGTAGGAGTCTGTTGTTGATCATCGTCTCCATAATTTTGCAGATGGTGTTGGTGAGTGAAATTGGGCGATAGGATGAGGTAAGTTTGGGGTCTTTTCCTGGTTTTGGAATCGCTATTACAATGGCTTGCTTCCAGGTGGTGGGTATGTTGCCAGTGTTCCAGACGAGGTTGATTAAATCGAGGATAATCCGTTGCATGTTGTCAGGTTGGTGTTTGTAGATTTCGTAGCCAAGATTATCCTCTCCTGGTGAAGTGGATTTCTTGTGGCTGAGCGCTTTATGCCATTCTTGCAGTTGGAAGTTGTCGTTGAGCGGTGATTTCTCGTTGGTTATCTCCGCGGTCTGGTCCTTAATGAGATGTAGGTATTTTTGCTCCACCTCTTGGCGTTGTAGCATAAAGGTTTGAGTGTGATTACTGTTGCTGCTCGAGAGTGCAAAGTGTTGTGCTAATTGTTCGGCCTTTTCTTTGTTAGTTTCTGCTCCTGTTATCTGGGGTGTTATTTTGGGGTTCTTACCTTTCATGGCTTTGATTTTGTTCCAGACTTCTTTCGTGGGAGTGGAGTGATTGAGTGTTGAGCAGTAAGCTTGCCAAGAGGCTTTTTTGGCTTGTTTAGTTGTTCTTCTTGCTTTGGCTTCCATTTGTTTGTAGGTGATGAAGTCGGTGGAGAGTTTGGTTTGTAGGAAGCGATTTAGTGCTTTCTTTTTTGCTTTTAGGGCGGATTTGCAATCTTCATTCCACCATGGGATGGTCATTTTTCCTGTTTTTCCACTTGTTTTAGGTATACTTTCCTGTGCAGCGTCGTTGATTGCTTGAGTGATGTTGTTGTAGTAAAGGGTTGTGTCAGCACTTTGTAGGTCCTCTATATGTTTTGTCCTTAGGATGGTCTGGAAGGTGTTCCAGTCTGCCATATTAGTTTTCCATTTTGGTATGCTGGTTTGTTGCTCCTTAGGGTTGTGTAGGTAAACTGTTGTGCAAATAGGGAAATGGTCGATACCAAGTGTACTTTGTTGCATGACCTCCCACTCAGTGATCTGAGCAATGAGTGGTGTCGATATGGTGAGGTCTATGGCTGAACATTTTCCCTTGGCCGGGTTTACCCTAGTGGGGGTGCGTGTGTTGAGTATTATCATTTGGTTGGTTCTGGCGTATTTGTCGATGTTTTTCCCTCTGAAGTCCGTATGGTCGCTTCCCCAGTCTATGTTGTGAGCGTTGAAATCTCCGCATATGATGCTGTTGTTACCTTTGTCTTTGAGTATTTGGGCAAGTTCCTGAGAGGGGTTGGTGTTGGTGGTCCCTGGGAGGTATATGTTGTAGATGGTGATCTTTTTCCGGCCGATTGTGAGCATAATTCCTTGATGTTCGATTGTGTTGGTGGTAGGGTTCGTGGTGTTATTTATTTCTGTGATGTTGTTAAGAGTGTTGTTTATGTATATGACGATACCTCCTCCTTTTTTCCCGTCGGCCCTGTATTTGTGGAAGCTGAGATCGTATCCTTTAATTTTCGGTGTTCTTTTGTTCTGATTTAGGTGGGCTTCTTGTAGGCATAGGATATCCGGTTTGTTGTTTTCTGCACTGATGGCTGATTGAAGTTCTCCCTGGTTTGCAATTAGTCCCCTGCAGTTCTACTGCCATATGATGAATTGTGAACCGTTGTTAGTATAGTCGGTATTTCTCGGTCTGTTGTGGTCGTGTTCCATAATTGTGTCGTTGATATTTACGTGATGTTTGCTACTTGTGCAGCTAGTAATTGGTTGGGGAGTGAATTTTCACCAGTAGATCTTGTAGGGACCGGCATAAGTCCTCTTTCCTGATTTGGTCTTGGTGGGGTTTTTGTTTTAGTTCGTTCGTTATTTCTCGTAAATATTGAGTTATGAGGGTTGAGGTAATGGTATCCGTTGTTTTTTGTTTCTTCTTCTTTGTTGATTGTTCAGTGTCATAATCATAATTTTGTGCATCCTTCTCCTTCTTTGTTTGTCGTGTCTGTTGCCGGGAGTGTTGGTGTTGGGTAGTGTGTTATTATATCACTTCTTGGTTTCGGTGTTGGGTTTCTTGTTGTCGTTGGTGGTCAGGGTGTTGTCGCGTGTTGTGTGTTCGGTGTCTTGTTGGGTTTACCTTGGTTGGTGGTCTTGGTGCTAATGTGATTGGCGGAGTTGGGAGTAGTGCTGGTCTATTGTTATTTTTATACTGAGGGGGATTTTCTCCCTTGTTAGCACATGGCCTTTGTTGGGTAGGTAGGGGGCGTTGTGGTTCCTGTTGACTGCTTGATGGTGCTGGAGTTCGAATGGTTGTTGGCGTGTTGTTTTTAGGTTTTGTGTTGTGAAGATCTTTTGCAGATTGGTTATAGCTGATATTTTTTCCTCCATTGTCTTAATGATGTCTTTTTCCCTTATGGTGTAGGGGCAGTCATCGGAGTATAGGGCATGCTGTCCCCTGCAATTGGCACATTTGAAGGTTTGTGTCTTGCATGCGTCCTGGTGATTCCCGCCGCATTTGTAGCACCGCTTGTGTCGTCTACAGGCTTTTGTGAAATGCCCCCATCTCTGACAGTTGCTACAGTACCGGGGCTTGTTGAGGTATTTTTGAAGCATTACTGTCTTTCCATTTGGTCCAAGTTTGATTGATGTGGGTGGGGGGCACGAGCATTCGAGCAATATTGTTGATGTTTCCGTGTCATGCTGATGTTTAAGGTTGAAAGGTCGATAACATTCGATGTTTTGTTGTTTTTTTAGCTCGGTAACACGAATGACGAACGCTATGCTTTTATATACTTCAAGCACGCACGTGAAGGAAAACATCACCTTACACTCACTTCACATATTATATACTATCCACACAAACGGGAAGAGAAAAAAACGCACTATATCTACTATCCACACAAACGGACGCGAATGCATAAAACACACCATACCTACTATCCACACAAACGGGAAGAGAAGAAAAAACACACCATACCTACTATCCACACAAACGGACGCGAATGCATAAAACGTACACACTATACTATCCACACAAACAAACGAGAATGCATAAAACACACCATGTTTACTATCCACACAAACGGACGAGAATGCATAAAACACGCCATATAAACACGAACGAGAATGCATAAAACATACACACTATACTATCCACACAAACGGGAAGAGAAGCAAAAACACACGATATTTACTATCCACACAAATGGGAAGAGAAGAGAAAAAAACACCATACCTACTATCCACACTATCCACACAAATGGGAAGAGAAGAGAAAAACACACCATACCTACTATCCACACAAACGAACGCGAATGCATAAAACATACACATTATACTATCCACACAAACAGGAAGAGGAGAAAAAAACACACCATACTTACTATCCACACAAACGGACGCGAACGCAAACACACACCCCACACACACACACACACATCAGTAAATAAGTGAGTGTTTATAGTCACACTACTTCACATTCACACAAATTGGCAACTTGAATAGTATCTTTCCTAGAGATCTGGTTAGCCCTGAGATGGGCTGTTTTTTTTTAGAACTTCAGATACACCCGTTTAGTGATGACATATTCCAGGCCGTGCCCCACACACGCATAGCTGGCTCCAGTCATTCTCCCAATTAATGTGCATAATTCCGAGCGCAGACGGGGCCTGAGTGGCCTCATCATCCAAGTTTTCACTTTGAGGGATAGTGAATACTTGTTCCCCCTGTCTTCTCCTATGCCAGACCCGGAGATGATGAGGTCTCTGTGGCTCCCACTCTTGCCGCTGTCTCTCCAATTCCTCCAATGCTTCCTGCTCCCAGTTTTCTGCCTGTTGGACAGCGGCTCTTGGTACTGGTGGTACTGGTGGCAGAGGCTGTGTGAGTTTTTGTTGTGGAAGTGGTGGCTGTTGAGGCGTTGGTGTCCTCACCTTAGGCTTGACCTCACACACAGGTCTTAGCAGGATCCCTCGCTTCTTTTATTTCTCCTCATCTTTCTTTTTCTTCTCTTCCCATATCCTGGCTTCTTCTGCAACGGCCTCCATGGCCAGCTCGTCCAGAAGGCGTCTGGCATATTCCAGGTGCATTTGGAGTTTTAAAAGTTTTGCGATTCTGCTACACATGTTCAGTGTTGACGAGTCAACGATGGGTAGCCAGACTGACGATCGCGTCGCTTTATATACTTAAAGCACGGACGTGAAGGTAAACATCCCCTGACACCAAAACTTCTCCATTACATTAAACGCGTGGACCTAAAAGAAGTACTCACGTTGACTTTTTTACTTACAAACACAGTCATGCACGATTCGACAAGACGGAGAAACAAAGGGTGAATTTTTTTTTTTTGCTGACAAAAGAAACGAAGTGCTTATAGACACACTTCTATTTTTTTTTAACATACAAACACACACATTTTTTGGCAATTTGAATTAGTATGTCTTTTCGAGAGTATTGGGGTAGCCCTGAAAAGGACTGTTTTGTTGACGGGGACTGATGGCAATCTTTTTTACTGTCTAAGATTGCGTACCCGTCTGGCAGCAGGCTTTCCTATACGATACGGCATGCTTCTGCGGAAAAAAAGAACTCTTTGGTGTCTACTCGACAGTCAACAAAACCTCTGTCTGGTTCTTGCTGCTGCTGCTGTTGTTGTTTCTGTTGTTCTCTCTGCTTCTGAAGTCTGTACTTCTCTCTCCATTCTTCTTGTTCTTTCTTGATTTCCTCTCTGAAGACCTCTTCTATCAGGTCTTGGGCTATTGATAACATCCTGACATTCTCTATCTCTTCAGGCTTCGGTATCAGGTTTAGCCTGACACGATGTGAATTGACGTAAGCTTCGTTCAGCTTGGCTAGTCTGGAAGGCATGTTCATAGGTTGACGAGTCAACAGTGGATGGCGAGACTGGAGACTGCCCTGCTTTATATGGTTCAAACGCGGACGCGATAGAAAACATCCTTACTAGGATTTTTTGTTGGGTCGGAACGTTATGATAGCGAATGTCATGGTGAGGGATAGAGAGAAAGTCAATGAGCATATATTCACAGTCTTTTTTGAAAACAAACGACAGAGACATGTTTTGAAAACACAACATTTTTATTCAATAAACAATGAACCACTAACAATTAACAATAACATCAAGTAAACTATTTTTGACAAGGTTGACAACGTCATGAGGTCATTGATGTATACTACGTTTCCTAGCTAAAGACAAAATATATCCATAATGGTCACAAAACCATCGATCTACTTTCTCATCGTTTCTAGAAGAGTTACTATCAAAATAAGTCACTAACTGTTCTAAAGGATAACCAAGACTGCGTTAATGAAGAAAATACACACAATATTGTCCACACACCATGGAATATGTACCTTGTAATTTCACATTATTGTATCGTGTCGTCTGGTCATTTCTTCTCATAAAGTCAATGGTGTCGTCTTCCAAAGGGGGTAATCCATACGAATCAAAATATTCCACACAATCCTCTTGAGGGAAGTAGACGGCGACCAGGTGAGTTCCTGTGAGATGACTGTCGTCGGTGTTGATGACATAAGCTTGATCGTCTTGAGGTTTGCGATGAGGTAGTTCATCTTTAGCGCACACGACAGGATTCCAAGAAGCAGTGTACGAACTGTTGTTCAAAAGGTAATAAAGTTCTCAGGTATCCATTTTTTGTTTTGTTGTTTTTTTTTTTTCTTCACAGGTAATGATAAGTCATCAATTCAATTCTGACTTTTTGTTTGAAAACCTCTGTCAAGTAGCCGTTTCTTCGCTTCGTCTCCGCACTCTGGGCTAAGAGAGATTCAATGCGATAGATCTCTAGAGTAGACAATGATGGGCAGGAATGATTACGCAAGCCTTTATACCACTCATGCAACACTGCTTCTTCCGAGATGAGACTCCAAGCGTCGTTCAGATACTCTTCCAAGTTTTCTTCTTGACTCATCATCAAACATTTATCGTGTTGAATTTGACTGGGATGATCGTTGCGACATCCATAGCAATCTTTCTTACTCAATTCCATAATTTTATCCGCCAGGTGTTTGGCAAAACAGGACACTAAATGTTGTTCTTGTTCTGGCCATCTGGACGTGGCCACTACGTCCTCATTGTCTTGGTCTTGGGGTTCTGTTATCACGCTATCCTCCCATTCCATGTCCAAAGATCCACTACCGCTCAATGAGGGACAATAGTCTTCCATTGTTTCTAATAGTCTAGAATGACTTTTCTCAAACTGTTGATTTCTATGGTATTATCGAATTCCGCATACAAGGTGACGTTGACCGTCTCGGTGAGAGCTTCTGCAAACTGAAGTTCCACACGCAGTTGACCAGATTTTATAGGGTGGAAATGTCCCTTGTCGCTGCCTTGGTCTGGAGTGAAATCAAAGGCCCACAAAGTGTAAACTTCTACATAATCTTCGTACGAAATACCGTGACTAGTGTTAGTTCCTAGTTGTCCGGTACCTTCGTACAGGGACAAATACGATCTCAAGTAATTCTTACGGGCAAAGTTAGGTTCAAGGCGTGCAATCCCCGTGTCACCATCGGTTTCAAAACTGGAGCCACCGAACGAAAGGCTGATTTTAACATATCTCTTAAACCGTGTCCTTGCTGTCTAACGACTCCTTGGTACACAGGATACATGACTGACAAAGGGTTAGAGCAATCGTTTTCGAAAATGGAGTTTCACTGTGACTTTCCCTTTTGATGAATGAAATATTTTGTCCCAGATCTCCTTTTATAGTAATGTTGACAGTGTCGAAATACGACTTACTAACGAGCAAATAGTGAGGATGTACAAATTCGCGGTGAACGTGATAGGTGTTTCCACCTTCCTCATCAGCATTCGTGGCAGAATCCACTTTGAAAGGAATGACACGTAGGAACGGTACGGAGGTGTGTCCCACCACGTTGTACTCCGCCACATCGGAGTACACAAAGATCAAATTCAGTCCTTAGTTCATTTCTGCAGGGAATCTAAAATATTTCGCAAAATACGAGTTACTGGTCACGGCTGGTATTTCGTTTCCAATCTTGATCAACTTTGGGTCTCCACCCAAAATGTCATACAATTCAGGACAAAATGTAATGCCCAATACTATGTCCTCTGAAAATTTCATCATTAGGCGACGAGCTATTTTGTGGTATTCGATCGTGACATTTTTTCTGGTTATCTCCAAGGCTTTGCCAATCACGTTATTGAACCTGTTAGCAAGGGCGTTCACCAAATGTTGACAACTAAAATAATAGCCTGAGAGAATTTTCAACCGATAATTGGACCGTTTAGTTGTGTGGTCTTGTGATTTCATAGAGTCACCTGCACCGCCGCGTTCATTCGAATGTTGTTGCACTTGCTTGTCATGAACTTTTACCGTAAAATTGTTTTGATTTTCGACGATGTTTTTAATTTGTGTAGGGTGAATCATTTCCACTAAAGCCACTTCCCAATGGGCTTCGTGATCCAATTGGATGGCCTCAGGTAATTTGGCCGTGTAAAAGCATAAGGTGTTATTGGGAAACACCTCCATGGAACTGTCACTTGGTAACGTTAAGTAAAATTGGTTGTTCATAATTCCACAGTTCTAGTGTCCGAGGAGTCACTGGAAGTCAGAGGAGTGTCTAAAAGAGGATGGTTAGGGTGACTGTTGGAGGGGGACTAACGTTGGACACAAGACTCCCGTTGTTTTTCCCGTTACGGGAATATTTCAGAGACGGATTGGGAAGAAGGTAACCGATGCAGCTGCTGAGAAAATGGTCCACAATTGTTTGTCTCCTTGTTGCAAACTCAAATTGGCAATGGCAGCACCGATGACATAATACACCACAAAGATTTGGCAGAAAAAGACTATTTGCGTTTTAGGCACACGTTCGCCACACCACACCCTCAAGGGTTGCTTTTTAAGATCTTGCAGAGAAGAACTGGGGGAAGGCGTGGTTACTGCGGTAGCGGAGGCTGTGTTGAATGGCCTGATTGTCACTTCTTCTTATAGTCGCTGAGTTGCGAAGCGTCGATCCAAGAGCCAAGACTGGGAGGATATCCTTTCGAGCGTACTTTGACTTCTTTGACACGTCGTTTTCCCACATTTCGGGTTCTTCGATCGAGAATGTTTTCTATCTCGTACACGTCGTCTTCTTTTTTGGTCACACGTTGCAACTCGGGCAAGTAAAACGTTCCTCTTAACACTTCCCCGTTCATGTGATCCAATTTATAGATGGGAGGATGACGGCCACGCACACGTTCGGTGACACGAAACAATTCGGTATTCCAGTTGGGTAAGTAACCTTTGTCGAAAGTTCATTTGGTTTTGCCAATGCGCACCCAATTTCCTGCTACCAACACTCTACCTTTCTTGGGGACAGTCGCCGTCGGGGACGTACCAAACAGACGCTCGAAGACGGTCACTTCGTTGTCGTTAGTCACTTCTTGGCAGCCACGTTCGATGCTCCGATGGTAAGATCGATTGTACGATTGGACTAGGTGTGGCAAGACGTCGATGTATTTGAGAGTGTGTTGATACGTAAAATATTTCCACATGCGTTGTTTTAAGGTGCGTTGAAAACGTTCCACGATGCTGGCTTTGGTTTCGGGATTCTCGGTGTTGAAAAAATGATTGTCACGTTTCTTCAATTCTTTTTGGAAATCTTGGTTCAGAAATTCGGTGCCTTTGTCGGTTTGCCATCGAATAGGGTGTCGCCCACTTTGATTCAACACCAGTTTGTTGGCTCGCACTGACTAACTGCCCGATTTGGAAGTCAATCGCACGACCCAAGCAAATTTGGAAAAGATGTTGATGGCACAAAACAAATATTTGTAACCACGATTGCAGGTGGCCAAATGAGAGACATCGGCTAAATCGGCTTGCCATTGATGATCGATGCCCTCCACTCTTGTGCGACCTGTGGAAAATTTTCGTCGAATGAGTTTGTGTAAGGTGTACCTGGCTTGTTGTTGTAAACATCGTTGCATTTGAGGAAAATGAACACTTTTCAGTCGAGTTTTGGCAGCACGATACAATTTCTGAACTCCTCCGTAACCTGCAGGATGGGATGGATCGTAATAAATGCTGGCTAACACCTTCTCCATTTCTTAAAAAGTAATCCGCTCTTCACAGATAGTCCTCTTTTCTTCGTGTGCTATTTTCTTGGATTGTAATGCTTTACGTGTCCGACGAGCGATAGGTGTCAAGGAGGAAGATGTCTGAACTGGGGTAATCAGTTCTTGTTTCACTTCTGTGTTGGCTTTTGTTTTCTCTTCTGAGGAAGAAGGAGTAGCCATCATCTTTTTAATCCAACCAATTCTGGATGTAGGTGGCGTTGTTAACTTGCGTACTTTTTCCGGTGGAGTTTGAAGCTCTTCTTGTTTTCTGTCTTGATCACTGGGAGTTCTGGTGGTGGACTTTCTGTCTTGATCGCTGGGGCTAGTGGTGGTGGTGGTGATGGACGTTTCATCAAAGCCTTAAAATCTTTCAGAGTGGGTAGAGCTGTTTCGTCTAAAGCTTTCTGGTGAAAGAGTTGCAGTCGTTGTAACAACTGACCGTACCTTTGCGATTTTTCCGTTTCTGACAAATCGCTGAGATCCATCAACGATTGCAATTCGTGTTGTAACTGGGACATTGCGGTCAAATGAGGATTGGGAGGTAAATGAGGGGTTCGTTGTTCATGCCAACGATGGTATTCCATCCATCGTTTGTAAGGTACTAATGTCAGTTTTCGTCCTTCCATTGGATTTCAAGGATCACGTCTGAGATCTTTTGGCCCAAGAGTCCCCTTTTATCTTCTGGATCCTTTTTTATCTTTGACCTATCCTTTGTGAAGCAGCTCCCGTCATGAGTCCTGTTATCATGGGGACCAATGTGGCTTTCAACAAGGTTGCTAACAACAGGTGCACAAATCCTCCGCATTGTACCAACATCTTTTTCTTTTGACGAATGGGTATTTTCTTCTGGACCATTTGGCGAAGAACGTGTCAATGTTTGGATAAGCATTTTTTTCTGATGTGGAGACAAAGGTATCGTTCCTTTCAAGACATTCAGACAACATTCTCACACGCTATCGACGACGTCTTTGGAGGCAGTTGAATCATTTGTTTTCGCATGGGTGGAGTGTCTTTGGACAGGACGGACAACATGTCCCAATGTTTGACTAAACGAGGACGTAGTCCTTTCGTTTTCTTTCCTTGTTTAGTTAGAGAGTGGTGTGCACTTCTGTTAGGGGACATCTTTGTTTGTTGGTGCCGCGGCACACACCAAAAAATACAGTAACGTTGATGAGTTGTCACACAGACTTTTATCCTTTTTTGGGACTATCGCTTCGTCATATAGGTAACAATTTGCTTTCCAAAATCGCCAAGAAATCCTCCTCTTTGGTGACTCCTCTTTTTCTTGGGACAAGTGTGTCTTTTCTGGAGGTGAAGTCTATGTTTTGCTAAGCGTTTATTCGGATGACGAAACTGTCCTTTTCTTTTTCCTTTCTGGACAGGAGAACAACGATGAGGGGACATCTTTTGGTGCACAACATACACTAAAGTCCATGGCTTCTCATGCGTCCTTTTAACTTATTTTTTTAGACCATATTTAGCTAGATTGAGTATCTAATTTATCCACTCCATGTCAACATTCCTCCTCTTTGGTGACTTCTCCTTTTCTTAGGACGAGTGTGTCTTTTCTGGAGGTGACGTCGATGTTTGGCGAAGCGTTTTTACGGATGACGTGACTGTCGATTTCCTTTTCCTTTTCCTTTTTGCACAGACGAACGACGATGGTGACGGTTTGCACGTCTTGGAGGGGACATCTTTGGACGTTCAGGAGCACAAAAATACTAAACCTATCTTTTTTCTCAGGTCTTTTTTATACTGGAATGCGTCGCCACTGATTGTCGGCTCGTCGTATCATTTTCATGGCAGGCATCACGCGTCGTGGAGGGGTTCGGAACGGACTCAATCGGGACAGTTCTTGCTTGGACAAACCAGTAAACACTTTAACATGCCCGATTTATGTTTGACTTTGATTTTGGGGGCAGGTACTTTGTGAGCAGAGGCCACTGCCGCTAAAGCGGAAGAGGGTGTCACCGCTGAAGGAAACGTTTTTAGAGACACGGGTTTCCAATGTTTCATCAAATTAGGAAAGACGCGTGTCAAATCGGGTTTGGCAGGCATCACCAGCAACGGAGAAGTGGAAGATGTTGAGGTTACTGGAGACGCAGTCACCGTTGTTGTTGTGGCAGGTCGTGGTTTGCGAATGTAAGGTTGTGTCCTGGCGGCAGTACCTCTTTTGCGGGTAAAAGCTGTTTTCTGTGGACTGTTCTTTTTCTTTTATTTTGTGGCTGTGATCTGGTCTTGACACCGTTGCTCTTTTTCTTTTTCTTCTGGGTACGTTTGGGCGTGGCTTTTTTCTTGGGGACGACTTTGGGAGCATTAGGATCCCATTTTAAGAGGGAACGAATGATGACACCTCCTAGAGAACCGCTTCCTCCAGGTTTCAAAATGATTTGCTTTTTGGTTTGAGTGTCAATGCAAGGAGCGACTAGTTGCGTCAAGGCTACTTTGTTTCTCTCAAAAAAAATGTTTGGTTTGATGTGGAATGTGAATGATACCTTGCAGGAATTGACGTGCTGTCACCGTAAACCATTGTAAGACTTCTTTAAGACTAGCTTCTAACACACGAGCACGTATTTGTGGATTTTTTTCGCGACTGATACCGTACAAGGCACAAATCAATTTGACAGGAAGATGAGACTGAAGGGACGTCATGTTGACGATGTGTGAGACAGACCCCAAGTGACTGAGGTTTTTATAGATTTTTTTGGTGGTTGTGGTTGTTGTTAAGTCGACGACGGGGACGTGTACACGACAGGCCCTCCATCTTGGCACCAGTGGTGAAACAGACTGGTACGAAATCGCAAATAATCGGGGGGTGGGTGGTTTAAATCCACGAGTAAATAAGCGTGTGAGGTTTGAGTGGCATCGTCGTACGCATGAGTTGGCCAAGGAGTTCCTAACTGTTTGGCTAAGACTTGCACTTGCGATTTATCTCTAGGGCTTTTAAGCAACACCACGTAATGAGCATTGAGACTGATGGTGCGATGGGCTTTACTTTGTTGAAACAAATTTTGAGTGATGTAAATGACACTGGCATTACGATGATGACCTTTGCGCGTAAACCAGAGTTTAATTTCTTCTTCGTCTTCTCCTAACATCTCGTCAAAAATAACCAAATGGGTTTGACTAGAGTCAGACACGATCCCGTCGTCTTCGCCAGGAATGCCTTCCACAAAGACGATGGAATCGCCTTGACTTTCTCGCAGAAGGCTGTACGCCGATTGCCACTCTTTGTAACACCACACGATTCGTTGAGATGGACGATCGATCAAATGATGTTTATGTTCGATCAAACGTTTGATAAATTCGGTTTTGCCTGAACCGTTAGGTCCGACAATGAGCATGTTAAAAGGATGGCGAAGATACAAGGCCTCCCAACTAGTCCGATCTACGTGTTCGTCGATGACTTTGAAAGTGGAGGAAGAGGGAGCAGAGACAGTAGAGGTAGCCATCGTAGTAGTGTAAAGAATGTCACTTTTGACAGGAAGACAGACAAGACAAGAGTTTTTATACCTTTTTAGGACTCGTTTATTGTCACCTTTAATTGTGAACAACACGAAAGACAAAATTACATTAAAGCCAAATGGCTACGTACATGAATAAAAGACACATCAAAACGATCATAGTGGAATATAAACAAGTCTCTGTACAACATTTGTGGTGATCAAGAGGTGAAATTGTTGGACAGTTTGTAATGTTCTTAGAGTCACACAAGTGTCCTCCCGGAATGGTCATTAGGGGATGTCGATAACGGTCCTGTCCTGAAGAGAGTGGTTTTCCTCGGTCACGACTTCTTCTGCTGCCACTGTCACTAACACTGGTTTAAAAGTTACTTTTTTCACTGAATGTTTTAATTTTTTAGGATGACAAATCTTGGGCATAGTGTGCCACTTCTTTTGTCCAAACCTCGAAACCCCAACTTTTCCAGTCACGTACATCTTTTCATTGAGGGTGTTAGTCACAAGCTACACACACATCATCTTACACATCTTCAGTGCCTAAAAGTTTCCGAATCTTTCTTTCCTGTAGAGCTTGTCGAAAAGTATCGAGATGAAAACGCAAAGCTTTGAGCAGAATGAGTTTTTCGTGTACATTTGGGAACCATTTTCATGCTTTTTGGAGTGGTATGTAGTGTTCGTAAAGAGTCCACAAAGAATCGACTGGTAAACAAAATTCCAGAAAGCAAGTCACTAAGACACACACCACACGTCGACCCCAATTCAATGGACACAGTTCTCGTAAAATGCGATCGTAATCCTCCACCGTTTGAATAGTGTCATTGATTTCCTTCCACGGAATCTGTTGTATCACGAATGATAGAGGTCGTGGCATGGTAGTCCGTTTTTATACCTCTTTTTGTCGGAGGCAATAAGTGTACTTTCTGCACAGAGATGGCCGTATTCCAGTGGCAAATCTAAATTGTTTAGTCACTAACTTGCACATCACACACCGTTCAGAAGTGTCCTCTTGAACTAAGTTTACGTTGTGTAAAAGATTTTGGTAACCCTCTAACTCTTCTTCTGGAATTCGTTGCAGTATGTCTACCTTGTAGTACAAAGAATCAGTAACAAACCAATCCTTCTCGCACAAGGGTAGTCGAACAATGTCTGACCATTGGAACGCTTTCACCAGAATCAGTCCTTTTATAGCACTCAGGTACCAGTGGTTCAAACATCGGTAACGTAACGGATGCAATTGTTCTTTGCGTTTCACTTGAATTTTCACCATCTCGCGGTAAATGCGTTCTCTCAACTCCACAGGCAAACCACGAATGTTCTCTTGTAAAGGATCCATGACTATGTCAGTCAAACACTTCTCCTAGAGCGAAATTAACGAATGTAGTGAGTAATTTCTGGCCACTGCCATTCCAGGAAACGGTCAAGAATATTAATAAAATCTTCAAATGTAAATGGTCTAAAGCGGAATATACGGAAGAAGGCACATTTGATCCCGAGAAATCTGACTTATTTGTTGACTTTTGTCAATTTCCTCTTCTGAATTTCTCGACATAAATGTTCCTCAGTCACCCATCGAGATTTTGCTCTGGCAAGTTCCAGCCAAATGTCCTTGTAGATCTTCTGCAATTGGTTTGGTAATGTTTGAAGATTATTTTTCCAGTGGGGCTTAAATACTTATCTAGGTGTTGTCCAACGTATGACTCCAAGCAGCTGGTTTCTTAAACGACATGGTATGCCCACTTCAATGACGAGGTCCCACTAAAAGTAAGTAGTAACAATCTGGAGACCATCGAGCATGTTCCAGGTAAGCGCAATCTTTCTTCTCCCACTCGTGAAGTGACACACCGCAAATGAAGCACTTGACTTTATCCCCTTCGCCCAAGTAGATAAATGCGGCTCTAGCTAATTCTTCGGGGGTAGGTCCTCCCAGATATTTTGGCCATTTTCCTCTGAAAGTTTGGATCCGACTTTCAAAGTCGCAGTATTCAGGCAAACGCACAGGGAACGAATATTCGTCTTTCACAGGTTCATTTCGATGAGGGTACGGTGAAATATGCATGAGTTTGCTCAGTTTGGTATGACATCCGTAGGGTGGTAGCCGCATGGTTTCATAATGATGACATCCACCATGAAAACCAGTAAAGTGAAACGGTGAACGATGACGAGTGGAATCGCTTTCGCATCCGTCAGGTTTGACACGCACAGCATCACTTTCCATGGTAGGTACAGTCTCAGCAAAGTTTCCATGATGTGGTACTGAATCGCCAAGGTCATAGCGTACGGCATTCCTGCTATCACAAGGCACAGCATCGCACTCCATTTGTGCATCACCGATCTTGAATTGTGCCTGTCTAACTTCATTTGTGCTTCTCTGAAATCATTCACCTTTCTTGCTTGGTATTGGTAGTTCCAATGAACTATCGGTCTTGGACGTTGTCCCTTTTTATATGCTGACCAATATCAGCGTGTCCGTTAGGTAAAGTAAAGTGATTGGGAAACCGTACTTGCTTCTGGTACATGATTTGATAGACTTTTTCCAAGGACCGGCTGACGATTTGGTGTGTGGGTAAATGTACAATCTTGTGGGGTTCGTGCATGGTCACTTTAAAATTTCCATCCTCTCCAGACTGCAAGGCTTCTTTCAAGACGCCAAAGTTCACCAGTCGACTGGTGCAATAATTGAGAGTCAATCCTTTCACTTTACACTCTGTGTGCACTTCTCCTTGTGGGTCTCGGTATTCGTAGCCGTACTTTTTGGGACCGCCACTTACAAAACTTAGAATTTTGTCGTCGGTATGCTCGTCCGTCCAGGCTCCTAAACTGTCTCCTTCGATATTAGGGTGTTGTTGACCCAGACGATCGATGTAGATGCAACAGTCCGTGTCAAAATACAGCACACGATCTCCTAACAGTTCTAAAGCTTCGTTCAGTTTTAAGCGAGCATTGGCTGTCACGTAAGCCGCAATGATGACATTTCCAAATTCGTCGGCTTCTACAAAGTCCAATTCTTCTTCGTAATTGACTAAGATCAAGTCCTCACGAACGATGTCCACGTGTTTCATGTATTTGGTTTTGTCGTGAATTATCTGGAAGTAGCGGGAAGGTTCTGTCAAATACTCCGTCTTGGGTAAACACGGTCGTTGTTCCATTTTGCCCCACAAGCAATTTAATATCACTTTGGCAAACGATCGCCTTCCTTCGTTTTTCTCGACGTAGTCTAAAGTGATGCCTTCTTGCTCCCATTATTTCTCTTTGAATTTCTTCTGACTTTCGGGAGTGTGACACCAGGAAGGATAGCCGCTGGCTTCTTGTTTCAGTTTTAAAAAAGCATTCACGTAGTCTGCGAAAATACCTTTTTGAGTCTCGTCATCCTTGTGGTATTTTTCTGTCTTGGGAAAGTGGTAAATTTCGTACACTTCTAACAGTTGGTAATCGAGGTCCAGAGCTTTGAACAATTCCACGCTGACCCACATTCCCGTTAAGACGCGTTCTTCCTGCCTGAGCTGACAAGGTCGATCTTGGTTGCACGTTTCGACACAAGTACGACACAAGGGAAACATCAGGTTTCCTTGGCAATGATGAGGTAAAACGGGATGGTACAAGTTCGTGAGAGGCAAGACTTTGCACTTGCTCAATCCTTCGTATTGTCGACTGTTTTCCAGGTCGATGTGTTCCGTCAGCAATTGCGTGTGCCTTGCGGCAAAGTGACAATATTTGCACACGTACGGATACAGAGAACACACGTCCAAGTATTTGATTTCCTCTCCTTTCTCCTCGTCGGCTTGGTACAGCAACAATGTGGCATTCGTCCGTCCTCCGTACAAACTTTTCCGTGGGTTCAGTGGGTCCACCAGCTTGTTACTTTCCAAGATGCGCTTAAACTCAGGATCGGTTTTCAAACGGTGATCGTACTCATGTTCCCACATTTCTACCACCTGGTATCCTTGCTCTTTTAGCTTCAAGCGCCGGTGACAAGTGGCCTGGTACAAGTCTTCCATGGTCCGTTGTAAAAACTGATTTGTCGTGTTATGTTGACGGTAGCAGATGGGACATCCGTGAAATAAGCACCCACTAAACTCGTACACGATCTTGGGGTTTTCTAAGTCCCAACCATCCACCGAATACCTTCCGATGGCTTTTTTACCTCCTCCGTTGCGAGCATGTTGGATCCATTTGCCTTCCTTGTCGCACAGGTAATGTAACCAGCGTTGGGCTTTAATCGAGTATTGACGTTTGACAAAATTGGTCGCTTGAGGACTTATGACAGCTTGGGTGTTCTCGGGTATGAATCATTGGCGGCACACTAAGGAACACGCTTTGGCAATGGTGCAGGCTTCTTTCAAAGGATCGATCCCTCTGTGTTCCATGAACAGTTCTCAAAATTTTCCACAGCAACGCCGTAAAATGTTTACGTCGGAACGACAATATTTCAACATTTCTTCCTGAAAGTCGAAATGGTCCGAGGCGTGAGTGTGGTACCATGTGTAGAAAGCTTCTCGTTGTTCGGCACGCATGTTGTCGGGGTCGTAGTAGTGAGTCTCAGGCAAATGGAGTAGAACGGTATGTTGATTGGCTTCGGTAATGAAAAAGTGTGGAAAATAGCCTTTGGCCATTTCTGTCATTCCAAACGTTTTAGGCATACGGCTCAAAGGCATGGCCAAGTAACTCATCGAATCTTTAAACTGCACTTGTCCTACTTGCATGGAAATGATTTTGACTCCGTTCAAAGTCACTTTATGACGTTCGGTACTTTGTTCCGTATAGTATCTCAAAAGAAACTGTCCATCGTATCCCGAGAAATTGTGAGCCATCACCGTGGCATGGCGATGACAATCTCCATAACGTTCGATCTCTTCTTGGCTCCACGTCTCGTCGATAGGGTTTAAGATCCATTGGGCGAAATCGGCTAGCGTGTTCGGTCCCCGTAAGATTTTTTCACGTCCTCCAGGAATCTTGCTACAGTGAGGGCAATGAGTAAAGATAGGCTCTTGGATGCACTTCTCGCACGCTCGGTGAGCCACGCAGAAATTAGGAATGTGAATACCAGTCTCTTGCATGCATTCAAAATTGAAAAAGATGAAATTGCCTTTCTTCCGGTCATTATCTTCTTCTTCTTCATGTTTGGAATGGTATTTTTGAATGTAGCATTGGTGTTCCAAGTCCATGATTTGGTCACAAATGTGACATCGCTTCTTTCCTGAACATACATGAACCTTGGCATTATTGGTACGTATGCCTTGTCCACAAGTAGGGCACAATCTCAGGAGTTGACAAGCACATTTCTGTAGTGAACCATGCGTCTTTAGATGTTGTTGGTAGCATGCAGGACTGACAAACGTGCGCTGACAAGCTGGGTAATGCACTCGTTCTTGTCCTTCGTCCAGACAAGGCTTAGAGGCTAAACATCTTGAGCTTTTCGATCCACAATGCTTGTGTTGCTTTCGATTGTTATAGCCATAGTCACATTTCTCACAGTAATAACCGTATCCCAGAAATGCAGTGATAGTGGTAATGGCATCAAAATGTTCATCGTGATAATAGACGTGAATGCATTTTCCGTCTTTGAAATCTTTGCCTCGAAACAACAGAGGTCCGCGCACTTATTGAGGGTGCACTTTCAAGGTGTAGCGTGGAGCCAAGACGTCTTGCAACTTTTGCATTTCAGGAATGCCACAGGTGGTGTCTTTGGATATCCCGGCTTGCTCTAACAGGATTTGTGCTTCTCTTTGTTGTTTGGCTCGGCTAGATTTTCGAATAGTTTGCCATGCTCTTTTCCATTCTGCCGTATCGTTCTTGTCTGCATACGTTCGTCCCACCACGATGGCACGGGCTAAACACATCTTGTCTTGAGAATTGTTAATTCGGACGACGCTGCGCTTGATGCTGCGAAGGTTGTCCACGAAGACCACCTTTTTGCGTTGTCCTGTCCCTTGTGGAAGAGAAACGTGGGTCATGAACAGTGTCGCTTTTCCATAGGTGATGTGAAACTTGTCGTTGGACTGTTGCACGTGTTGAATCTTGTCCATGACTTTGGAAGGTGTCACTTCTGCCGGACTGCTAAACTCAATCCAAACGGGGGACTTCAAACTGTCGTGATGAATGGAAAGTCTCAAGCGATCGTCTTCTTTGGCTTCACATTGCTGTTTCAATGTGGTTAACAAAGAATCCCACACATCGGTGATGAACCCTTCTGCATTCTCCAGCGGTACGTCGGACTTGAAATCTTTAAACTTCACCGTGTACGTGTAGGCTGTGCTTCTAAATTTTCTAGAGGCGCGTTGGTCGGTCTCTCGAATGTGAAAGTACTTTTCAGGGTTTACTGGTGGTGATGGACTTTGACTTGGTGTAGACTCTCTGAATCTGGATTCTGGCTCTCTCATCTCATCTTCAAAATCGCTGGCATGAATTTGAGCCAAGACTTCAGCTACTGTGCGAGGCGATAAATCACGTTTATGCCTCTTACTTTCTTCTCCTTTCTTTACGAAATGATGCTATCGTTTCATCTTGACTGCAAAACGTCAAATGACTACATTTGAAACGCCATGGACCCCTATATATCTATGTCAGACTCAGTGTATATATAAAGGGCTGGTGCCTTCCCTCTCAGTATTCATTTCACTCTCAAGCCGACCAACACGACGGAAGAACCCACACAGATCGAACTTCTGATTAGAGCTTTGCGAGGTGTCATACGAAAGTTTTCTTCAGAAAAGCCGACGGACTACTCCCCCTCCTTTCGAGATAAAAGTCAAGATACTTGCTATATCTGTCAGAAGAAATGGCATTGGGCTACAGAATGTCCAGACCGTCAAAAAAGCAAGACCAGTGTCAAAAGAGACAAAAGTCAAGATACCTGTTATCATTGACAAGAGGAAGGACATTGGTCTTCAGACTGCCCTAAGAAACAACAGGAGCAGGAGGAAGAAGAAGAGGTGCCCTCGGCAAAGGAAGAACCCCGACACTTTTAGAAAGAGAAGACAGAAAAGAAAAGAAGATGAGAAAAAAGTGTGGAAGAAGAGGAGGAAAAAACTGTGAAAGTGAAGAAATTCAAAAACAGAGAGAGTGAAAGAAAAAAAGACAAAGAAGAAGTCTATGAACTTTTTAAAAAGTGTTGTGATGTGATATTGGATTGTAAAAATTTGTACCTGAATAGACCAGACTGAAAAAAACGTAAGTGTCTCTTGGTTTTGATTTTTTAGAATAAGGGCCTACACTCATGCACTCACACACGTACATCACAAGGCTAAAAAATAAAAGGGATTTTGAGTCTTAATTGATTTGGCAAGTTGAATACTATCTCTTTTCGAAAGAAGTGAGTGGCCCTGAAAAGGGCCTTTGGGTGTTTGTTTTTTTTCTTAGAACAAACTCAGGAATGAGAAGCAATCAGCTTTAACCGCCTTAAGCCTTTGCCACGGCCAAGGCCTACTTCTGGACTTGCTCCTGTCAATGATTTGGTAGAAATCACTAGGGGTTGTATCTCCAGTGTACTAACTGGGTTAAACTGTTTGGCTCGGGAAGGTCTTTTTCTCTTGGGTCGTAATAAAGAAGTCTGATACACTTGTTTCAGACTTCTTAACTCTGCCAAAATGTCCAAGAGTAAGGTTACTGTTTGAGGTTCAATGTTCTCCTTCTCCTTCTCTCCTAGACCTTGTTTCTTCTCTGCTTCTTCTTCTTCCTGTCGTTTCCTTCTTGCCTCTTCTTCTTTTCGCTGTTGCTGTTGAAGGAGAAAAGCTTGTTCTGCTTCTTTCTACTGTTGTAAAAATTTCTCCAATTCTTCTTTCTGTCTCTGTTTAAAATCCTCGACGTGTGGTAAAGAAGGAGAAGGTGGTGAAGGTACTGGTACCGGAACAAATTCTTGCGAAGAGAGAAAATCTACTAAATCCCAGTTGAAATCGGTCTCTTCTGGAAGTAGCGCTGTGTTAACTTTAGTAGCCACTGCTATGCCATCGCTTTTCGTCTCCAAATCCGGTGCACCCCAATTCATCGTCTTCTTAGTTTCATTATTGGTGTGACCCTCTCAGACTTGTCATCATTGAAGGGACCCCCTAGTTCCGAAAATTAAAGGGTTTTTATGTGGTTCTGTTTTTCCCAAATGTGTGTGTGTTATTTGTATTTAATTTATAAATTTCGTTTTTATGAATTTTGAATTAGGGTTTATACACCATTATATTCCTATTATAAAATACTCCTTGACCCAGGCTGGTCTTGGAGTTTATTTATTAAAAGTGATCTTTGCCAGAGATCAGTATTGTCCTGTGTAGTGCTATCTGCGTGTGCTATTTGTTTTGTACGTTATCTTGTGTTCATGTGAGGACTGGCTAAAAGGTAAAATTCTTAAAGTTATTATTTACTTTTATTGTTTCCTGGAAAGGATTTAGTGTGTGTTAGGTTAGAAATTAAGAAGTACTTGAGTAGGTTGCATGAGATGTGTATATTTGATAAATGATCAGATGTGTGCCGTATTTGTATTTTCGTTATGTACTTGTACTAAGCCTCCCTTTTTACGGGGAGATCCGGTACGAGCCGTACTACCTCACGTTAGTCACGTAGCATTGGTCTCGTACCATACAGATCTCCCCATGAGGGTCGGCTAGTTTTCTGTCTGTTTGTGAATTTGTTTCTGTATTTGTGAAAGGAAAAAATCTCACAGGTATATCTAGTCTTTTAAAATTGATTAACTATTAAATCCATTTTAGTTTTCATAATCTTATTAATATAAGATACTACTTCTTTATAAATTTCTCTATTGTTAACATTATTGGTATATAACAATTGATTATTATCTGATTTGCCATATTTATTCTTAAGTTTATTTTCCAGTATTTGTCTCTCTGGTTTAGTATTAGTACAAAAGAGTATTAGATGTTTTTTGGAATCTATGGATTTACCACATGATCTACATTTTAGTACATAAGTTATCAAGTGTCTATTAAAAGCCCTTTCACCTGTCAGCCATTGGTCGTGCAAGTATAGGAAGAGCCTACCTTGAATAGAGGCCGATCCTATACCTGCCCAGTTTTTCCAAATGGCCGACCAGTTTAGATGAGGATGAGGAAATTCGATTTCTTGCTTGCTTTGTGTTATTAGTTCATTCAAGATTGTATAGATATCATTTTTCTTATCCCATATTCTTAGAATATTTCTGTAAGTATATATTAATTCTTTAATTCTCCTATAAGAGCCCGAAGGTTCTAATAATTTGGTTAATTTATTATTTTTATAAATTTCGCTATTAAAACGACAAATATATCCAAACAGGTAAATATACATTGCTTTCCATGGATGTTTGGGAGAGTTATTTAGTTGCTTGAATCTATTTAATATAATTGTTTTTTGTTTTATACTCAGGTTCGGCAGAGCCAGTCCCCCTCTATCTTTCGGCCTACATATATAATTTTTCTTTAAGTAATGGATTTTATCATTCCAAATAAAGCTCATTATTCTTCTTTCTAAGTTTCCAATCATTGCTTCTGTAAGGTGAACCGAATTCATTACATAATTCAATTGGCTGTACATGTAGGTTTTAGCTACCTGTATGCGGTCTATTTAGTTCAGCCTTGAATGCGCCCAAGTTTCAATCTGCGCGTCAATCTTGATTACTAACTCAGGAAAGTTCAAGTGAGTAGAGTTTTTCCCAAAATTGATTCCTAGTGCTTTAACATGGCCTTTAATCAAATTGGGGGGAAGTCCAGGGTGGTTTCCCCTCCAGTTTCCTATCCATACAATTTCTGTTTTATCATGATTTATTGCTGATCCAGAGGCTTTACCAAATTGTAGATATTCATATTGTAGGTGTTTAAAGGAATGTTCGTCTCTGGTAAAGTTGGTACAGTCCTCTTCATGTAATATAGTTTTGAAATCATAGTTCAAATTCGGTATTTTAATTCCTTGAATATTGGTATTTTGGTTAATATTTATGTTTAAGGATTCGATTGCTATTACATATAATAGCATGGATAAGGGACAGCCCTGCCTTACTGATCTTTGTATCTTAATTTCTTCTGTCAGGGCTCCGTTTACACATATTTATGAGGTGATATTAGTATACATTGCTCTTATCCAATTTACAATATTTGGACCAAAACTACATTTCTCTAGTGTTTTGAAAATGAAGTCAAGCTCAATTCGATCGAAGGCCTTCTCCTGATCGAATAAGAACATGACTCCCTTTTCACCTCTATTTTTTTTAAAAATCTATTAATGCTCCTATTGAAAGTGTATTATCTGTGATTTTCCTTCCTATCCCTCCACAACTTTGATTTATGTCAATTATTGTATTCAAACATTTCCTTATTCTATTTGTAATAATTTTACTTAGAATTTTATAATCTGTGTTTAAAAGTGTTATGGGTTTCCAGTTTTTTATTTCCTCTCTATCACCCTTCCCTTTATATATTAATGTTATCATACCCTCCCTTAGACTTTTAGGCATTTCCCCCTGGAGTAGAATATTATTATATAGTAATTCTAGGATATCTACTAGGTCGTTTTGGAATTTAATATAAAAGTCAGAGCCTGTGGATTTCCCCTTTTTCAGACTTTTAATTACAGTTATTATTTCATTAGCAGTGATGAATTTTTCACAGTTTCCATATTCAGTTGGGGGTATTTGTTTATAATTAGTTTGTTTTAGATAACTGTCTATAATATTTACATCATTATGTTGTGATTCATAAATTTTTACATAATAATCTTTAATCCCTTCTAGTATAACCTTTTTATCCTTATAAGGTATATTGTTTAGGCGAATTCAGTCAGTTTTTTTATTTTCTCCTTTTTTAATTTCCATTCTTCTGTATAAGCCCCTCCACTTTTTGTATAAATTATCAAATTTCCCTGCTCTAGTTTTAATCCCTTGGGTTATCTCTTTTTCTAAAATATTCCATTCCTTCGTTATCTTGTTCAGTTATTGAATTATTTTTACTCTGAATTTCAATATAGTTTTTTGTAACCAATGTTTATGTAATTTCCTTATCTTGCTATAATATTTAGTTATTATTTTGATTTCCTTTTTAAAATATTCCCAGTCTCCCATTATGTTTCCTAAGTTAATGTTTCTAAATTTATCGCATGGTTTTCACATACTCAGTATCCAAAAGGTGAACATTGTTCAATTTCCAAAACCCTTGTCCCCATTTATATTTATTTATTATTAGAAGTTCAAGTACTACTGATTTATAGTCAGCAATCTGATTATCGTGTATAAAACATGTTTTGGCTGCATGAATATGATTCCTCGACATATAGAACGTATCTAGCCTGCTACCTTTATTATCCCCGTATATATAAAAGAAGCCAAACTGGTAGAAAAAGAGAAAGCACCCTTTTTTGTCCTTGAGGAGCCTAATTTCGAAGAGAAAAGGTCACTGGAAAATTCAGATGGCCAGATTTCACAAGAAAACAAGACAATAGAGGAAACCCTGAGCCTAGAATCTCCGATACAAGAGTAACAGGAGAAAACAGAGATGGAATTGAATACTTCTACTCCCATCTTACCCCTAAAGAGAAAAAGATCTGCATCTACACGGAGAACACCTTCGGAATCAGACATTACAGATCTAATAAAGGAAGCAAGGAGCGAGAAAAAAGAAATCGAGCAAAAAAAGAGAGCAACCTCCTTGACCAGGGGGAGCCAGAGGAAAATAATGAGCCTGGAAGAATACAGAGCCAAAAGAACTGCCCACTAACTAACTAATACTATGTATTATTAAATATTTGTTGTTGTTGTTGTTGTTGTTGCTGCTGGGGCTTAACGCCATTTTTCAGCACACGATAGGCTATACAGTATTAATGGTGGAGGAAGAAACCGGGAAATCCCCGGAAAGAACCACCGACCCACGAGAAGCTACTGGCAAGCATTAAATATTTGAAATTTATAAAGAAGTTTATAAATATGTACATAGTCAAGAATGGAGGGATTGAACCTACAGATCTTGACTGTGAACATAAATGGAATTATAAATAAATTAGATAAAATAATATCTTCAACAAAAACTTATGATATAGTCCTATTGCAAGAAACTCACGGGACGTCCGAACATATGGTGAGGAGACTAGAAGAAGAACTTGACGCCTTAGTCCTCACCAGTAACCACCCAACAAAGAAGGAAGTAGGGGTGGCTACAATTATTCAGCGCTCGGCTAAAGGATTGAACTTTGAAAGCCTAAAAACTCCCAGTGAACTGCAGGAACGATTTTTACATATCAAATTGTATAACTGGAATATTTTTAATATATATGTACCCTCTGGTGGAATCAAGCCCAAAAAAGTTAATTTCATATTAAACGTAAATCATTATATCCAAAACTTCGCTGAAAATCCATGCATACTAGGTGGAGATTTTAACTGGACATTAAATGAGTTGGATAAAAGTGTAAAATTAACTGATGATGATAAAAATTTACATAAGTGGTCTAGTTTACTTTTAAAAACTAACAATTTAGAATATACCTACCGTTGGTTAAATGAAAATAAGACAGAATACACACACACACACACACACACACACATACACATACACATATATGGAAGGACCTATGTGGAAAGACAAGGTTGTCTGAAGCGAGTCCTCATTTATGGACCAGAGGTTAGACGAAGTTTGAGAAAGAGAAGAAGATCAGTGCGATGTCCTCTGTGTTAACGAACTGGTGTTAACATAAAAACCAACGGCCCTTTTCAGGGCCATTTCATATGCCTCGAAAAGATATTTATTCTTTCTTGCCTAAAAATTCTTTTTTAGTCGGTTGTATAATTTGGGTATGATAGATTGATGTTCATCAATCTATGGAAACGAACGCGAATGTTTCTTCGAAACGAAGGCGAATGCATAAAACACACTATACTATCCACAGAATCGAACGCGAATGCATAAAACTTTGTATAGGAATGGAACAGGTGGGATGACGTCACGGTACTTGCCACATTGTTGCAAGTGTCCAGTACCGTGACGTCACCCTACCTGTTCCATTCCTATTGTCGCTATACAAAATTCCCATTGTTCCTATATCGTCCCAGGGTGTGCCAGTCGCTATACCTAATTCCCATTGTCCCTATATCGTCCCAGGGTGTGCCATTATTTTCGGAAAAATCTTGTCCCCATATCGTCCCGGGAGGGCGGGGCCGTAATGTATTTTCCCATTGTCCCTATATCGTCCCACTATACTACTGACATCAGCACTTTCCTTCGTTCTTTGATTCGTGTGTCAGATATTGCGTGGAACAAATATCAAGTATATGATGGTGCCCGTCCCCAGACGCACGTGCTTTGTGCGTTTGTAATGTTGAGTAATTCTTCAGCTTCTTTAATTGGATATGATTTGTGAAAATTGTGATTGTGTATTTCGCTGTTTAATGAATAGATTTGTTGGGATTTCTTTTCATTTGTTGTTTAAGCTTAACCCATATGCCGAATAGCTTTCATTTACACACACACACACACACACACACACACACACACACACACTCCTCATATTTGATATTTTTGATTTCCAGACATTTACTTTTATTTCTTTTGCTCACTCACTGGACTGGAACATGCACAATTGCATTTAATTAGTTTCATGTGACATAATAGGTCGACACAATAATTTCTCTTAATATCTATCCTCTTCATCCCGTGGGTCATTTCATAACAGATTCCAGCGGGGCTATGAGGTGGTGAATGTTGGGTGGTCATTTCATGAAAGTTTTACACTTTCATAAATAGGCATGATCTTTTTAAGCGCACGTTTATAACAGATAATTCTTGTAATACAGTACGTATTACTAGGGTCTTTTATTTGGCAAAATACTATTACACACAAAAATAATGTGAGGGAAAACGGACCCACAAGAAGGCGGACAGTTATCTTTAGGGGTACAAGTTCTAACAGAAATGAAAACTCATGTATGTCGTACGTAATATGTATCAACACCAAAAAGGAATTCGCCATGACCAGAAGATTTATCACTGCTGTAGTAACATTCACAAAATTTGATATGTACTTACTTTCAGAGGAACAGTACATCTGCATCTGATGGCCATTGCGACCAACAATTATCTCCAGTATGTGACCTACATTTAACCCCAGTGTGTGACCAACAATTATCACCAGCATGTGACCCACATTTAACCCCAGTGTGTGACCTACATTTAACTCCAGTGTGTAACATACGTTTAACTGAAGCATTTGACCTACGTTTAACTCCAGTATTTGACATACGTTTAACCCCAGTGTGTGACATACGTTTAACTCAAGCATTTGACCTACGTTTAACTCCAGTATGTGACCTACATTTAACCCCAGTGTGTGACATACGTTTAACTCAAGCATTTGATCCACGTTTAACTCCAGTATTTGACGTACGTTTACCTCCAGCATATGACCTACATTTATCTCTATATGACTTACATTTAACGCCAGTATATGACCTACGTTTAACTCAGGTATGTGACCTACATTTAACTCCTGTAGGTGAACTACGTTTAACTCCAGTATGTGCGACCTACATTTGACTCCAGTTTGTGATCTACCTTTAACTTTAATATGTGACCTACATTTAAGTCCAGTATGTAACCTACATTCAACTCCATTATATGGGCATCTCCTCACTTATAGATCTGTTTGATATTTCAGATGGAAATAACGATGACCAAACTAATTTACTCTTTCTTAAAACATTGACAACAGAGCAAACATTTGATAAAAAGTTAGACTTAAGGAGGATGCGTTACTACTACTACTGCTACTACTACTACTAATAATAATAATTATTATTATTATTATTATTATTATTATTATCGCTTTATTGCTGTCACTACGATCTCATCAACAGCTACTACTACTACTGCCAAGTTCTGCTGCTACCCCTGTTATTAATTCATGTCCGTAGCTAAATGTTCCGTACACATTTGTCGCTCCTGTACTGGAAAACCGTTATAGTGCTAAGGGTTAAAGTTTCAAAGTGAAAGTGGCACATGTTAAAATAATTAAAAACTTCAAATATATAGAAATCTATATATTAGGTAAATGTTTGTTTTGCTTGTTTTCTTTGTGCTTGTTTGTTTGTTGTTAGCAAATTTAATTTCGTGAAATTGGCACGTTCTTGCTGGAATGACTATCTTGGGTGTTCCCAGGACACTACCGAAAAGAACTTTTCATCCAGAATCTTCATCGTCATTGAATTTTGGCTTGTGTAAGTAATTGCTAATTCATCGCTTTATTTTTATTTATTTTTTTTTTATAAAACTTTTAAAAAAATATATTGGAAATGTATACGCAGATGCTTAAAATCAGCATTGTTGTTATATCATACGTACATTTGGAGCCGAGTGGTCTAAGGCACTGACATTTCACATCAGTCCGTGTGGGTTCCAGTCTCAGGCTCGGCCAACGTAGGTATGTAAGAAGCTTGCCAGTAGCTTCCTGTGGGTAGGTGGCTCTTCCCGGGTTTTTCCTCCACCGTATTAAGTGGTTCCCATGTATAATCTATCACGTGCTGAAATATGGCGTTAAATCCACAGCAACAATAACAAATCATCTGTACATCTGACTACTGTATTAACCAGTGCAAAAACTGCTTTAGATGGCAGGGAAAGCCCACTTTAAATAAGACCATCCATGCGCTCAGAAGCAATAGTGAGGAAACCGTTCATGTTGTGAAACCAACCTATGATACAATACCGCTGAGAGACAACACACAGAACTAAAGTCCGTTACAAAGACGATGTGTGAAAATATTGCAAGCGCCTCGATCAGACCGAAATCTCAAACCAGGCACTTTAGATGTCACTGATGAAAGACAGGTTGGAAGGGCTGGTGAAAACGAAGAACCTAATGACGAGATAACCATCAAATGCCACATTGTACGAGAGGATAACAAGGTTTTACTACTTTACCTATCTACGTCATCCCCGCCATCTCTCTCTCTCTCTCTCTCTCTCTCTCTCTCTCTCTCTCTCTCTCTCTCGTGCTCTCGTGTGCTTTTAAGTATAAAATATTTCCCCATGATTCTCCATAGCTATTTAACAAGGTATTTCTTGCTCATGGGTGATCAAATTGAGTTGAAAACTTTATTCATGTTACCAATTGACATCTGAACCTTAACGACAAAACTTAAAACTTTCTGACAGCAAGAAAGTTCATGATTGTTTTTTATAACTAGAGTTCAAACTTACCTTGACTATAGTTAAAAACATGGTACATTTCTTTTGTTAATTTGTGGACACCTCCAATTCCGTCCCCGCATATGTTACATGTTGGAATATTAGAGATGATCCCTCATGAAAGTTCTAAATACCATATATAAATATAAGTTTTAAATTAAAATTTTGAAATTAGATCTCATATTCTGAGGATACGTTTTGACAATTTTTAGAGTAAGTATTTAAATAAAGAATTTTAATTTTAAATGCCATTTTAAGTTGCAATTTTGAATTTTGATTTTGCGAGGAGGAGCCTCTGTTCCTAACGGCTTTCTAATCAGCCAAGTTTTCTAGGTTTTCCGAGCCGTACACCATTCCCTTCAGGTATTGCTTGTTGGTTGGATTTCATCGCACTTCTTCCCAATGCAAGTTTCTAATTGTCAGTGACCTTCACCCTGTTAAGTCTTTTTAATTGTATTAATTCTTTCTTAAGTTTATATCAATCTTTATATAATGTTGTATTCTATTTTTAAAGCAGGGCTTGTTTAGACTAAATTTTCAGAGTTGTAATATTTATTTATTTATTTATTTATTTATTTAAGAGTTTAATGTTATTTTATTCTGAGTTTATCGTGGTATAAACTGTCAGTTGCAGAAGCACACAGCAAGTAACCTCCGAAGAGCGCTATGTAAGCTGTGTGAGTCGGCAACTGACAGTATATACCATGTTAAGTTCAGAAAAAGACGACATTAAACTCTTATAATTGCAATTCTTTTATAGTTTTATTCATTCTTTTATTTTTTTTATTATTTTTTAAAGATATTCCCTATCAGTTTTAGAACCTTATTTAAGCTTACGAATTCTTGCTAAGGGTGTCTGCTGTGTATCTATTGATAGAAAAGGGTATTCTCCATCTGTAACATAATAGCTATGTCAGCATCAAGCAAACTCTACCAATGGTAGGCGATCTAAGGTTTGTCGTTAGTGTAAAGTCATGTGAGTAACCAATTTTCGTTTCTTTAAATCTATTTTCGTGTTCATTAACAGTTTAGGCTACCTACCTGGGCTACTTGCAAATTAAATCAAGACTATCTGTAAATGGTTATAGTGATGGAGGTCCAATACTCAAACAGTGCAAGACATCGACCCTGACAGTTACGATGGGGAATTAGCGGAATCTATCACCCACCCACCACCAAATCGTAACTATTAAGGATTGGCGTCTTACATTGCATATATATATATATATATATATATATATATATATATATATATATATATACGCATGAAGTAGAATAGGTACATGACATAAGTTAATATACCAGAGAAGGAGAACAATTCTGCTCCTGAGCAGAGAGAATACAGTAAATCTTTATAAGGGTACTCTACCACCGTTAGAAACACCGATTTGGATAAAGTAGACCAATGTAATTCTCTTTTAACCTACAATTTTGAGGTGGTTTCATTGTGTTAAAAAATGATCGGAAGATGACCCACTAAAAGACAGTTTTTAGCGATTGATGAGCGAGAAGTGGCTGTTGTGAAGGGGGCAATTGATGACGAAGTTCAATACACACTGGAAGATATTTCTATTATATAACCTGCATTAATTTGTAAGAGGTCTGTTGTGTCTCCGGTATTCTCAATGCCATTATTCTGTCCGAAATGGCAGAATTCTAAAAATTGTCTTTTTTTAATTTGCCATATCAGATAAAATATTCTTGACATGAAGACACCGGGCACGTTGGTCGATCAATATCCGGCATGCCTTCTGAAGTGAACGCTTTGTTATCAGGTACTTCGAATGAACCAACTAAATGTCAGTCATTTGCCTGTGTAGCAGCAGCATGAGCGCAAACCAAACCGATGTAAATCTCTCAAAGAGGAAGGATGGCAGAAACCAACATGATTAAAAAAGAGTAGGATTTCTTATGTAGACACCAATCTCAAAACTGGGAAATACAAAGTCTAACAAAGACCCCACAAAAAATGAGGCTACAGCACGTTCAATGAAGTTCATTGAAAGGAAATTAAATCAATAGGTAAATCGATACATGGGTTGGGAGAGGGGGCGTCCAAAGACAAACAATAAAACATTTGAACCTCTAGTAATACAATATAAGAACCCGACCCTGACAGTTATGACATGGGAGAGATAGATTCCGCCCGTTCACCATTGTAACTCTAAGTAACAATGTCTTACTCTGTATGACTATTGAAACCCCATCACAATAACATTTTACCAGTAGTCTTAATTTCATTTGTAAGGAGACCCTGTGGTTAACCTAGCCTGTTAATGTCCAAGGAAATAGGTCTAAAGAAGTGAAAATGGTTACTCCCGGGAATGGACAATAATTAATCGGATCAATTATAATGAGCCCATCCATAAAAACATCAAATCCACGAGTCATTTTTATTTTCAACAAAACAACACATGCTTTACTTGGAATATCGAGCTTCTACTCAGAATACATGTAACATTTGGATAAAATATTTTACCATGTTGTGCAATGTTCAAAACATTAGATGGGCTGGCATTGGTGGAATTACTTGTTTGATGATGACGCAGATATTACGTTGTTGATAGAGAATCTCTTGTTCAGTATATAGGTAGGCAACATAATCCTTCATCAAGTATTAACAAGCTGTGAACACGCTGGAATAAAAGGCTATCAACCTGAAAACATGAAATATTTTTAAAAACGCAAAATAATAGCCAAGGGATTCATACAGTTATAAAGAATTGCAGTTTAAAAAAATATTAAAAAAATTTCTGCGTTTATCGTCGTATAAAATGTTAATTACCGAAACACAGCATACATAACGCCCTTCGATAAACGCAGAAAAAAAAACAATTACATTCTTAATTGTTGATTCAAGCACAGGATATACTTGTATTTAAGGGCCAAGTCAATGAGCAAAGAAGGCTCTGACCTATATCAGTAAGCTAGGTCTAAAATATCCATAACGATACGACGGAAAGTAATCGAAAAATAGTCGGGAGTGTCAAACCATCAAGCGCCTGATTATGATTTTCCATAATCGAACATACACGAAGAAAGTTTAATTTGTTTTTAACTATCTGACCTTTCGCGACCAAAGGTTTCAGGAAAAGTAAAATACGTCCATATCAGCTTCTAGTTAATATTAGAAATCACTGTTTATCACAACACCAACGCAAACAACATGGCAGACGACAAATGTGCCGGTAGACTGTTCGACTTTCCGACATACAAGCAACTTATCCATAAAAAGAAAAGGACATTGTCCATGAACAATTTAACTGATTAAATTCGATAGTTGATCACATTATTAACCAGTTATCGGTATCTAAATTTCAATCGAGTACCAACACTTTCTCTGAGTCAATACAACAACAGGCTACAATGCATCCGGTATATGTAAGTCAACACAACAACAGGCTATAATACATTCGGTATATGCAAGTCAACACAACAACAGGCTATAATGCATTCGGTATATGTAAGTCAACACAACAACAGGTTAAAATGCATTCGGAATCTAAGTCAACACAACAACAGGCTACAATGCATTCGGTATATGTAAGTCAACACAACAACAGGTTAAAATGCATTCGGAATCTGTAAGTCAACACAACAACAGGCTACAATGCATTCGGTATATGCAAGTCAACACAACAACAGGTTAAAATGCATTCGGAATCTGTAAGTCAACACAACAACAGGTTAAAAAGCATTCGGAATCTGTAAGTCAACACAACAACAGGCTACAATGCATTCTGAATCTGTCAACACAACAACACGCTACAATGCATTCTGAATCTGTCAACACAACAACAGGCTATAATGCATTCTGAATCTGTAAACCAAAACAACAACAGGCTATAGTGTATTATGTTTTTGGCAGATCTGGTTCAATGTCACATAAGCGGACCGTCGGCAACAGGTTCAAGATCGCTGAGAAAAACCCTGAGTGGATTTTTGTTTTTGCATTTGGATGTCTGAGTTAGTTAGCCATCTTGAGTGCATCTTGCTGTACTGGACTTGGCTCGCATCGCAGGTGTATCATGGGTCAATGCTTACCTATTAAAATAACTCCCAAACCTGTACACACACACACACACACACACACACACACACACACACACACACACACCCCGAGTCGGTAGATTATGAAATAAATGAGCTTGAGTGTCGTTTTCATTGCAGTGACAAGATATGAAAGTAAAGGGAAATCCGTTGTTTGCTGTATACAAAGGCTGATATTCAAACTCAACAATTACATGACTTAATAGCCTTTTTTCTTTGTTTTCTTTAAAGTGCATTTCACATTTTCCCGCTCCTGAGATCACTCAAGACTATCACTGTCGCCGTTTAGTCGTCGGTAATTTGCTAGAGCCTAACGTATCTGCCACGTTTGCTAAGCCCCAGCTATTAAATCATGTATAAGTCGGGATATTACTGCGGCCATGTGTATGATGTCTAAACATTTCTGCGGGCTAGTGTTAATCTCTTACACAAGGTTACAGTGACCCGCCAGAGGACCCGGAATCTTGAGGTGGCGTAGGCGATAGATCGCTCGCATCTAAAGAAAGGCTTGTAGTTACCACACCTACGTGTTAAGAGGTTAGGTTACGATCAAAGGGAAGCCCGCGGGGTGAACGAGGCGTGTTCTCAACCGTCCCCACTTTGACAGACAGCGAGAAGGACATTGTCCGCTAAGTTTGATTGGATCGGGTCACAGCGACATCCAATCAGATTTGAGATAGAGGGTGTGATTAGAATTTAGATCAGAATGTTACTTCATACTCGTAAACGAAATTTAGTTTCGCCTAGACAGATTGCTGCGAAATAGGGTTACTCCGGGGAAGCCACTCGTAATTTGGCGGTAAAACTTAGAAGCAGATTCTAAGGAAAGACAAAGCTTCGAAAATGAAGCTTTTTAGGGGACAGAACTTCCGGTTCAGCAGTTGGATCCCGAGTCTCCAAGAGGGGAGACGGAAGTGATACTAACCGAGCAGTTGGAGTCGACAAAGGTTTTAGTCGGTGGAGAGAAGGTGGATAGAAGGTGGAGGAGGAGGAAAAGGAGTATAGAGAAGTCGAAAAGAAGAAGCATAGAGAAGTCGAGGAGGAGAAGAAGGAATTTGGGGAAAGTCGGGGAGGAAGAGGAGAAGGAATTGGGAGAAATAGGAGAGAAAAATACACAGATGAGTAGAATACAAGGACATGTGGAAATCGATCTCACACTGCTAATCAAGTGATGCAGTAGGCTATTAAAGGGTCGAGCGGAAGGAGTGTAATTGGGAATTTGAAGCATTTGATTATTGAATTATTAAATTGTTATTCATTGAATTTCACCCTTTTTGTATATTTAACCATCTAACTGTCGGCATTGCTGACTGGGGGTTCTGAGCTTTACATCTATCTTTCACTAATTTAACTTCCAACCAAATCGAGCCTGGGTGGGACTTCTATAATAGTTTAATTAAAACATTGGGAGCTCCCCACCCCAACCATAACAACCAGTTCTTCCGAGTATCATGGAAGTACTAAAATTAAGTTGGTTTTTTTTTATCTATTATTAACTTTTATCTTTTTCATTTTATAAGGTACGACTTGTCACCGAGTTGAGCACAGAGCACGTCACTTCCGCCCCCTGTCTGCCGATCAGTGTTGTTCTTCTCTTTATTAGAACATCAGCATGATGCATTAACTTGGACACAGCAGACAACATACAAAAATATCACAGTAAGTTATGTTTCATTTACTTTGCGATGTGTAGAGTTTTAAATCCGTAGTGAATGACAAAAAGTCCCAAAACTTTGTCTAATTGTATCCGAAAAGAACAGTTGTACGAAACGAGGATGTTTGGAGAATGAGGTAAAGTATTCATGATATAAAATGCGTGACAACAAAAAAAAAATAAGAAACATGAAAAGCTGTCGATATTTTTGACTTCTTAACCGCGTAGAACCAGCTGACCTTGACGGTAGTGATACCAAGAAACCGTTACAGCCATATGTTTGTTTTATATTCCAAATCTTACACAAGTTTGCCATCATGTGTTATTGGTCTAGCATTTGTTATTATTAATTAAATTATCACTACTCTCATTTAGACTGAGATGGAAAGAGCATGCGCCACGCTCAGTCTTTGGCAGGGATCATTATGGCATTCTCGTAATCATACGATATTTATTTTTTCATTTCATTGTATTTAGTTAATGTGCGATCAATTCAAATGGTTTGATATATTACATTTAAAAGTTTCCATATAACTAAAATAAGGAACGGCAAATAAGGTAAAAGGAGCGTTTTCTTAAACGGTTGCCATCTTTAAATAGTCAAACGCTCAGATATTGTGCAGAACAGCCCACCACGTACCCTTGTGTTAACGACTTCACTCTGATCTAGTGAGATTCAGTTCGATTTCATTTTGGTTTAGTCCTTGACACTGTGTACCGTGCTTGTATTACGTCTGTTATATATTCGAACCAACTTCTCGCCTCAGGTGAAATGGTTTACCAGACAACTAATACAGAATCTGGATACTGGAGATGAAGTAGAGATAATAATCTTCGGGACAGACGCTGAGATCTTCTACCGATTGACAAAAATAACAGACAATTCAAAGGTATGTTCCATTGTTCCATGCTTGCTTAGCCTTTTCTATTTTGCTTTTTCTTTCCTTCGATGAATAAACACACATTCAGTTTCCTGTTTGTAGATTTTAATATTAATAGCCAGTCAAGAAACTAACTAACCATGAAACTAAATAACAAATTGCTAGTGTTTAATTTTTAATCAGGAGAATAAGGTATTCAAGAGACAGTGAAAGAAGTCGTTTCATTCTAAAGTCTTGTTAAAATAACCCGATTGTACAGTGCCAGAAAGCTCAATATATGATTACACCGTTTTCACTTTTAAAGTTTTGATCAATATCTTTCAAACAAAATTGATTATACGTATGCTTGTCATGGAAAATACCAGAATAGGGCAGAATATTGTCATTGAAAATAACATTTGCAGAATCAATCCAATCCTTGTGTCTTACTCAGACAGCTTTTTTACTTCTTAAATGGCAACAAACAGTAACAAGAAAAGAGTGAAAACAACAAGCTTTATAAAAGTTAACAAATAATTTATTTCCCTAGAAAACCAAGGTAAAAATGGGAAAAAGAACTTACGGTTTTACAAATCAAATCCAAAATTAATCCAAGAATTAGAAAAAGAAAGTCCTATTATTTAAAAGTCCTAAATGAATCTGAGTTCGAACCCCGATGAAATTCAAAATGGAAGGCGATGACGTCTGTTGTGGTCAGCGTCGTACTGATGTGTCAACAGTTTCTTTGTTGAATCACAGAAAATAATATTCCAGTTTGGAATTCCAAAAAATTTTCAATGAATGTCTTTGTCCAAGAATTCTGAATGAGCACTTATATATATTTCCAGGGAAAAGAATCACTAATTCCATAAAATAGAATTTCAACTCAAACTGGTCACAAAAAAACTCCTTTAAGTGTCAATGGTTAGAGCTCCAACTGGCTAATTCTTATGGCAACATGAGTTATAAGACTAACTCAAACGCAAAACATGCCCGTATATGGGTCAGGTGATCATCGTTCCAGAACAACATAGAAGCTTTTTAGATGCGTAACATCACGTACTCCCAGTATGGCCTTAACTAAAATTAATGGTTCTTACTCTGGGAATGAATATAAATTTTCTTTTTTAAAAAAAAGTTGTTTACCAGAACTCTTACTGGTTCTGAATCAAGGTCAACAACTTGATATAGTGTTTCTACTACCGGTTGTTTATCAGTAAAATAAAAAAGTCGGGTCAAACAGAACTGAACTGAATTTCTAAAAGAAATGTCTAACCCAGTAGACAAAGCTATCATTACAATAACATGTAATGGAATAAAAAAAAAAAAAAAACTTAAACTAAGAAACAAATAATTAAATTACATATACATAACAATATGCAAATTGACACAAATAACTCAGTTTCCATGCACTGTAATGGTAATGTTTGGCCAAATTACTTTCATGGTATGTTCGGCAAAACAGGCCACATCCTATGCATCATCTTTCAACAGGAAGCGTTTAAAACGATGAAAATGATTTGCTACACGCATCTTTTATTTGAGAAAAAAAAAATGCCCATGTAGGTGAAGACGTTATTTTTTTCCAGTATTTTTCTTTTCTCAGCCAATCAGGGACCTTCATACTTGAATATATGTTATTTAGTAGGCTATACCATCATACATAGGCTGGTTCCGTAACCCCATAGTTTGAAATATGTTATTTAATATATCACCACATATAGACTGCTTCCGTGGGTCCATACAGAAGAATATTTATATGCTGGAAGTTTTCATCCAGATATTATGACGAATTCAACAAATCTTGTCTTCATCACTCCAGTTTCCCTGATATTTCTATCTGAAAGTGCAAAGAATTTGTGTAACAGTCATGTATAATTACGTAAAGAGGATGTCTGATTCATGATTTCGTTAATTTTGTGAAAGACATAGTTTCACGAATATCGGACTATAATGATTATCTAAACAATGAAACGAAGACAAAACAAAAACCTCCGTCAAACTAATGGACTAAACAAAAACCTCCGTCAAACTAATGGAAAATAATAATTCAGGTTACAATTTTGTGATCATTTTTTTTTCACAGTCCTGATGAGCTCCTGAACAGGAAAAATAGCATACTGATATTTTCTGATGGAAAGGTAAACTCCGGAACTACGGATCCAGAAGCTTTGGTGCATGGAGTTCGCCAGAATATCCGCCAGATGGCACAGTCGCTTGCCGATTCGACTAACCAGTGGGTGACAATCTCTGTCCTCACAACCGGAAGTACTGTATCTGAAGCTGCCTACTTTCTGTCCAAAACTTGCAGTAGCGACACTTACTACTACGTGGATAAAGCCGTTACCGATCAGACATTTGCTGAAGTTTTCTTTCCAGTATTGTTGAGAAAATCGGCAGTTGCGTGGAATGTGTCGCTCCATATTCAGACATTTAACGGAATTTGTTTTGTGGATGAAGAATGCTCCCGTGATTACAAGATTCGACATCGGCACAAAACGCCAATAAATATGTACGATTTCCCTGCAGGAAAGCGGAGACAGATCGGAATAACCGCTGAAATTTCAAATATGCTGCTTTCAAATGATGATAAGACAAATGACAGAAAAGTGTTCCAAGTTAGACTGGAATACACTGGGAGAGGAAGAGAAATGAGAAAGGCATTTATCAGCTGCATATTGAAACGTCAGATGAAGAAGATGCTTTAGGTACCTCTGTGAAACATGAGGTCAAACTAGCCACGAATGAAATCCTGCGAAGAGCTGCTAATTATGTGAAGGATAATGACAAAAGGGCTTCAGTAGTTTTGCGGGACGGCAAGACAACCATCCAGAGGATATGTGACCCGTTTGGCGAAATTGCCAGCAGCAAAACAGTCAAATATGATGTCTACGGCTATGCAGTCTCTGTGGTACACAACATGGAGGAACTAATGAAGACTGTTGAGGGAAATCTGGAGAACAAAGGTCCTTTTTTCGAATGTTACGCGTAGGCTCGTACAAAAGTAATAAAAGTAAAGAGTGAACTTAACAAGCTTTGTAAATTTTAACAAAATAATTTATTTCCCTAGAAAACAAGATCAAAATATGAAATAGGACTTACGGTTTGTGAATATAATCCAAAAATTAATCCTAGGATTGAAAAATATAAGTCCTATCACTAAAAGTTCTAACTGAATTCAAGTTTGAATCTCGATGAAGTTCCAATATGGAAGGCGATGACGTCCTCTATAACCAGTTTGTGTTGATGTGTCAACAGTTCCTTCTTGAGTCACCAAGAATGTAATACGGGCTTTTGAATTCCGAATAATTTAGTGAATGTCTTTGTCCAAGAATTTCATTTAAGAAGAGTATTTTCCAGCGCGAATAAATTATTTTAAATACGAAAATCAACTCAAATGGCAACAACAAGACAAATACTTTGATCCCGAAGGTATATATTTACGACTGATCAAATCCACTAGAAAATGTCTGTTTTAACCCGCGATTTTAGATCATATGATGGCTCACGTGGTCACTTAACTTGAACAGCACAGTAAAAAAAAAAAAAAATGCCAATTTGCACATAGGCTTGAATAGTCCTATCTAAGAATCAGATTCCCACACTGGAAATAAATTTAAAAATAAATTTGTTTACAACAGACTAACACTTGGGCTGAACATGACCTTGGTAATGACCAATCATTTTCATTCAATGTTTACAAAATCGGAACCAAGGTTAAGAACTAGGTTAGCTAAAAATATAATTTAGCAATAGACTGCGTGTTTATCAGGTCAAAACAAAAAACTGAATTTTCCGAAAATAAAATCAAATCCAGTGAATGAAGTTATTTTCAATAACATGTAATGAAAATAAAAATAAAATGAAAGAGAATTTAAAACTAACACACAAGCAATTAAATTACATATATGTAACAGGAACAGAATCAAGGCTGTCTCCTCGGCCATTACTACGGAAGCACCGACAGTGTCCAAGACGGTTAAACACAGTGATATCCTATGTCCGTTGCCAATCATTGCAGAAGTATCATCACTGTGCTTCCTAGAGCCGATGAAAAAACTGATCGAAAAACGGATAAAGAATCAAAAGCGGATTTAGAAGCACTTGGAAAGAACAATCAGTTAATATCGCCGACTGCACTAGAAATACAAATGCGACACCTTGGGGTGGGGTGGGTGGGGATGAATGATTTCTTAACGTTTTTTTACTGTATGTTCATTGAATTGGAATTCACCAGGATAACTTCTTGTTTGGCGGGCGAATTATGGCACTTACGTTTAGGCGTCTGCATGTAAAGATAAACTGCTACTTATTTAAGGATTGATTTTACAGGCATAAAGATGTCCTCGTATGAACAAAATTTTGTCAAAAAAAAAACCACCGTCATAATTGTGAAGATCTATGTCCTCAAAATAAACCTCAAAAACTTATAGCCCGACCTGTCTCAGTTTGACGTGTATAGCCTATACATAACACCTTTACCGTCAGAATGTGACAAGGTCATACATTACCCTTCAATGAATCAGAAATACTACTGTATTCAAATACTTCTTGTCATTTGTTTTCTTAAACATAAAATAAAGCAAGTAACTTATTGCCAATAGTGACTCACGGTTATTAGAAAATCATATTAAACGACCTTACCTGGTTGTAGCAGGATAAAGCACAAGAAAATGTTTTTTCAGCGCAAGTCGATCTCATAACCTTTCTTACACTGCCAATTTACTCAAGCCAAAGAGTTAACCATAACGTGAAAATTAATGTTGCGTGTCTAGGACCAGGCATTGTAGGTTTAAAAAGTATTTTAATCCTTGTTTTGGCGTATAGAGCATAGTCAAATATCTCCATAATTTTCTTGTTTAAAATTTTTAAAAAAAATTGAAAGAGTATTGGGGAAAGAAAGGTAGAGGTACTCCTTTGCACTGAAAGATAAATTATGTTTTAATGTTAGGAAACCCATTCTCGATAAACATGCAAAATGGAAAAAATGATTTATTGCTATATCACTTAAATTAAAATCAAAACTTCATTCTGATTTTTTTGACATGTATTAAAACAATTCTGCACTACTTTATGCAAAATAATGTTTGTGTACTTGATTTGATATTTAGGTTCAAAATCTGGCCCCTTTCGGAAACTGCGCTTTACACGAGGCCTTGACCTTTATTGTCTCTTATGTCACTCTCCGTAATTTGTATTTAGAGTGATGTAAATACACATCTCTGTACCATCACGGTTACCTTAGATCACATACAACATACGCTTCTTTTCACACACAAACTTTAATAGTTATTAACATGGTCAGAATATCTCCTACTTAAGATTAGATTTAAAATCATGATTTAAAGAAAAAAACAATTCTCTATTCACCTTTTCTTCAAAGTGCAAGGTTTATACCTCTCCGTTCCATTGAAAAGAAATAAGGACATATAATGTCTAATAAAAAAGGAATAAAGGTATAATCCGGATCACGAATGACTTTGCGTAGGATATAAAACATTTTTAAAGACACAAAAGTACTGATCACTCTAATGAAATGGATAGACAATGTCCTTCAGGTAAAACAAATAATAAGTAATCGCCATGAATACGTTTATATGTATACACTTAAATTTTCTGACAATCATTAATATTTTTCAAGACGGATGGTTCTTTACAACCATGATTTTCCGTGCCAATCTGTGTAGCCTACAGAATAATGCTCACAAATGTCATTTGATTACTAACCCTAACCCACATAGGATACAATTGCGGATATTCTTGCTATACGTGTAATATAAAATGGACTGTGTCATATGCTCGTCTCTGTTTAAATATGTCATATTTGTTCTAGGGAAAACAAACAACTCGGAAAATCTTTCTTTTCCAAATAATAGATTGTTAAATAAATTATGTAGTCTTTGTTTTCTTTTTTGCATTTTCCCACTTACCTATGGACTATCACTGAAATTTTTTTCGAATGGGCAGCCGTTTTAGTCTCGTAGTATTATTTACTTCTTGAAATTAATACAACAAATTAGTTGTAGAAAAAGTATCGAATACCAGGCTGTTACTTTCATCCCTTTTCAAATGATGGCATGCAAAGGGACTCTGATGAAGACACGACTTACTGCATTTAAGGTCGCATGACGTCTCCCTACAGCCGACATTAGAAACGTTTATACCGGTAAATAACAGTTTTTAAAAAAAATCTCCAACATTAATGTGATATGCTTTGTCCCCCGTAAATGCGTCAAATATTGATTACCACATCAATCTTAACTCTGCCGTCGTTTTTAATAAGGTTGTAATTTTCAATACATCTTCCAAACAATAGCTACATGATGTGAATAAGTTTTGTTTGCGCCTCATTACGTCGGTACCTATGAACAATAGCCTGGCTACTGAGTGCTTGCACAGTATTACACTACACAGGTAAAACAAATGCCTGAATCTGCAAGGTCGCAAAAAATCGACTTAAACTCAAATACTGTATATACTAACCTTAAGTCCGGATAACTCCACAAAGTAATAGTTCGACTGAGATAAAATTATTAAGATAGATTTATTTTATTTATAGAAGAAAGGCTTCAAAATTTGGATGTTTTTTACATTTAGTAAAGATTTTCCTATGCAAATGGTAATTTCCTATGCAAATAATGATATCCGATGCAAATGAGTATTTTCTATACAAATGGTGATTGGTGATTTCCTTGCAAATGGTGATTTCCTGCACAAATGGTGACGGCAATTTCCTCTGCAAATGATGACATCCGATGCAAAGGATCATTTTCTATGCAAATGGTGAATGGTGATTTCCTATGCAAATGGTGATTTCTTATTCAAATGACGATTTCCTATGCAAATTGTAATTTCCTATGCAAATGGTGCTGGTGATCTCCTATGCAAATTGTGATTTCCTGTGCAAATGATAATTGATTTCCTATGCACATGGTGAATGGTGATTCAAATGGTGAATTGTTATTTCCTGTGCAAATGGTGAATAGTTATTTCCTATGCAAATGGTGATGCAAATGTGATTGGTGACTTCTTATGCAAATGGTGAATGATTATTAATTATGCAAATGGTGATTTCCTATGCAAGTGGTTATTTCCTATGCATATGGTGATGGTGATTTCCTATGCAAATGACAATTTTCAATGCAAATGGTGATTTCCTTTGAAATGGTCATTGGTGATTTCCTATGAAAATGGCGAATGGTGATTTCCTAGACAAATGGTTATTGGTGGGGCTTAGGACAAACTGCGGAACGAATAATTTGTTGCCTTAGTTTCACTGCAGCTTTATTGTATTAAGTGGAAATTGAAAAATAGTAAACTGCCTGTAAAATAGCTCGTACCACAGGCACTTGAGGACGAGATAATCAAAATAATTTGAATTGTGAGTTGCTTCCCGTTACCATACTTTATGCATTGTACTCATTTAAGTAAATGCAATGCACCAAGCGCATCACCGTTAAATTCATTTAATTCAGCTTTCCCATAATGACGCCTAAGAGGCATTTTCAAAACAAACGCGTCAAAAAGCCATGCCAAAATGTTATAGAAATATATGGTTGGAAAACAAAAACCAAAAGATACGGCCAGCTGATACATTTCGTCTCGATATTGTCCTAAACTACATAACACAAAAATATACCATGCGTATGTAAAACCTCTCTTCGTGTAACCCATACAAATTATGCGCCAGCACTGCACAATTTTATTGCAAATATCCCGTTGGAGACACAACAGCGGAAAGCGAAAGATAACGAATTGGAATCACCTCGGCTATCTCTTAAATGGTAAATAACTAAAGAGAGACGTGAAATGCGTCAAAAAGTCGAATTTCTTCAACACAATTTCCATGTCTGAAATGTAATGCCGTTTGTATGTAGTCCGGAGTGCTATGGTATCTCGGGTATTAAAATATTCAATCGGCAAATTAGTAAATAAAGACACTTACCTTCATTATTATCATGCATTTAATCTCCAGTTTGTATCAGATGATTGCAGGAAAGGATCCATCAACAGACACCATAGATACCAGGTTATTCAAGGATAGTTACTCGGATATCGCAGTAATACCGAAACAAATATCTGTACGGTGGCATATACTTGTCATAAAGTTAGGAACTTGATGTATTATGTTGTATAAAGTGTAAATCAACCTGAAACGCACTTGGAGGGCGAGGAAATGTGTTTAATTAAACACGGCACTAAACTGATGCATAGTGTTTAATACATCCAAAAGTCTTTTCTTAACTAGTGAGGATCACTAAAAGCATTGTCTGTCCTCAAAACTATAACAATGGCACAATATTTAAGGAGTCCAGTAAGGGCAGAAGTCACATTTTCCAAATGTTACAAAAATGGTTGGCTTTCTTCCCCTTATTTCCTCTGGCAGCCAGTTTAGACCAACAAGGAGCTACCAGTCATTTTCATCCCCTTATTTCCTCTGGCTGCCAGTTTAGATCAACAAGAATCTGTCTAATTCTAACTCTTTTATCACCACCATATTGAAAGAGGAAAACAATACTCTAAAAACTGACTGGAACTACATTCATGGGTACTGAACTAGAAGTAATAATTGTGACTCGAGTCCATAAGAAAACAAACGATTAACATATTCTATTCAGTGATATTGATTTTAATAAGATGTAGCCTTTATTTGAGAAGATGGCTATGTTTGGAAAGCAGTGATATTCTTGGGTACATTTTTAAAATAGTGCACTCTCCAACAATCTTGACATTTTCCTGAGATCAAATGGTGATGCAGAACTAGCAGCTTAGGGTAATATATTGCATATAAGATAATCAAAAGATAGGTGGCATTATGCAGAAAAATACTGAAAACCGCAAATACCACAATACCATAGCACCCACACTATGGATACAAGTTCTGTAGGAAAATGGGCATTGCATGGCATGATGGGAAATCATGTATTTTCACTTGTGAAAATACAACTTTTTTTTCACACATGAAAATATTGGAAGGAAAAAATATGAAAATTATTTAACCAAAATATATACTTAAGTGTCCAATAAGTGTACAATATCTTTACTCTATACGGTCTTTAAATAGTAAGACCTATATTTGAATGTACCGTGTTTGCTCGCTTATAACTCCAGTCCAACTATACAGAGCTATATCTGCTGTCGCATAATACACATCATGGTTTATACTGTTTGTTTGGAGTAATCAAAGGACCCTGATAAATCGGCTAGTGGACTTCACAACATGGTTTATACTGTTTGTTTGGAGTAATCAAAGGACCCTGATAAATCGGCCAGTGGACTTCACAACATGGTTTATATTGTTTGTTTGGAGTAATCAAAGGACCCTGACAAATCGGCCAGTGGACTTCACAACATGGTTTATACTGTTTGTTTGGAGTAATCAAAGGACCCTGATAAATCGGCCAGTGGACTTCACAACATGGTGCATGTTGTTTGGAGTAATCAAAGGACCCTGATAAATCGGCCAGTGGACTTCAAAACATGGTGCATGTTGTTTGGAGTAATCAAAGGACCCTGATAAATCGGCCAGTGGACTTCACAACATGGTGCATGTTGTTTGGAGTAATCAAAGGACTGATAAATTGGCCAGTAGACTTCACAACATGGTGCATGTTGTTTGGAGTAGTCAAAGGACCCTGATAAATCGGCCAGTGGACTTCACAACATGGTGCATGTTGTTTGGAGTAATCAAAGGACCCTGATAAATCGGCCAGTGGACTTCACAACATGGTTTATACTGTTTGTTTGGAGTAATCAAAGGACCCTGATAAATCGGCCAGTGGACTTCACAACATGGTTTATACTGTTTGTTTGGAGTAATCAAAGGACCCTAATCTGCCAGTGGATTATACGACTTCACAACATGGTGCATGTTTTTTGCAGTTGGGCTCCACTTACAAGAGAGCATATATGGCAACCTAAAAGTTTGACGACATGACAATCAACCAAACTGATGAAGGGGCATCTGTCAAGCAACTGTTACAGAACAGAGAATCTGATCATGTATGAATCATAACCCAAACAAACTGGGCTTATTTGCTGTACAACATCTATTAGAAAGTTCTACTCTTCATATCCTGCAAATTTCTCAATAGATAAATAGATAGATAGACAGAGAGATAGATAGATATATAGACAGATAGAGACAGACAGACATAAATAGATCGATAGACAGATATATAATAGATAGATATACAGACAGGCAGATAGATAGATAGATAGATAGATAGATAGATAGATAAGCAGGCAGAGTATTCTACGATTTTCCGAGGTGTTAATCAGACTTAGTTTATAGTTGCATTTTCTGTGATTATGGATCATATGTATCCTCAAACCCAATGTTCTTTATTCTACAGTGTTTCAAATAAAATAGGCTGTTCTTTATTCTACAGTGTTGCAAATTAAGATAGGCTCTTTCTCAACATTTTGTCTCGCGAGTTTGAAGGAATACTTATTTTTTATTTACAGTTTCTAATAACAACTGAAGGTATTATGAAAACGATCTGTTTTTTGCTAACTTTACATAGACATGTGGTAGATATGTATTCATAATGATGTGTTCACCGAACAACTACAGATATAGCCATTCAAATATTTTGTTAAGCCCCTTTAAACATTCTTATTTGGAAATTCAAAATAGGTTCCATAATGGTACAGTTGAGGATTTATATTTTGGTTTATTTTGGATTGACCCTTTTGTTGACTCTGATATGTCTGAATTCCATAATATTTCCAATGTAAATCTGATAAATTTGATAGCACATATTGTGGCATACAGAGATATTTGCAATGGAGATCAATGAGGCTGAGGAAGCAAGTTACCTATTTGGACCAGGAAAATCTTATTTCCCAAGAATACAGGTGAAATTTATGCATTATCTACATTGTGTATTGTTCATCCCTTTCATTTCTCTTTTGACTGATATTCAAAAAAAAACAAAATTATAATCCAATTTTGTCCCTGCTGAAAAAACTTAAAATTTTATGTTGCCATCTGAGAAATTATGACACAACAAGGTACAGAAAGTGTCATCAAGCCCAGTAGATACATATACCTATATTAGCACATGTATCTTAATTTTAAATAAACTTAAAGAATGTCAAAAGTTTGGACTTTTGGTTTATGTAATAATTTCTTGTTGGATGGTTTGGTTATGGGGATCTAACGCCATTTTCAGTTTGGTCAGCTTGAAGCCATTTTCAACACATATATGCTATAAGTGACAACCAATATATTTGGTGGAGGAAAAGCCTCAGGAAGAACCACTGATCTCACAAACCTACACTGGCCGAGCCCAAAACTCAAACCCACACAGACAGAGGTGAGATGTCAGTGTCTGTAATTGCGAGAACCTTAGACCACTCAACCATCCAAGGCCTCTTCTTGAAAAAAGAAAAATTTAGAAAACATCAAGACAAACATTCTAAAGACAACAGGAGAGGGTGGCATTCTTAGTTAGGAAGACTTAAAATAATTATATTCATACAATATTTATTATCATAAATACATAATAGAAAATCACATCAAAAGCATTGATATTATGAAAATACACTCAAGCAATATTGTTAAAAGGATGCCCAAAGTCACACCACAGTTTATATAAGAACAGTTTGATTAGTCAAACCTGTCTCACAATCAAAGTAGAATAAAAACTATTTACATAAAATATTTTGTAGATTGTGTACATCATTTGCTGTGGTACCCCATAATTCACTTGGAACAAGTGTATTTAATTAAAGAAGGGCCATTTTATTGCTTTAAAACTAGTATCAATCAACATATATGGATCATGATGAGTAGCAAGTGCATTGACACTAAAAACAATCCATCAGAACAAATAAGACTTTGGCAATTGTACTTTCAAGGTCTCATAAACATACCCAGTATACCTTCTGGACTTGTCCTTTTAATGTTTTATGAGTGTACTCAATATACCTTCTGGACTTGTCCTTTCAAGGTCTTATGAGTATACTCAGTATGCCATCTGGACTTGTCCTTTCAATGTTTTATGAGTGTACTCAATATACCTTCTGGACTTGTCCTTTCAAGGTCTGATAAATGTACCCAGTATACCATCTGGACTTGTCCTTTCAATGTTTTATGAGTGTACTCAATATACCTTCTGGACTTGTCCTTTCAATGTTTTATGAGTGTACTCAATATACCTTCTGGATTTGTCCTTTCAAGGTCTCATGAGTGTACCCAATATGCATTCAATGGCTGTTTTGTGATGAAAGTTGTTTTTTACAAATGTCAGTTTTTGTTTACATCGATATTGGTTACATTTTGATCATATAATCCTTAATCATCAAGAAATGTTACAGTTATAAGTTTATACAAATTTCAACTTGCTGAATTCTTTGATTGTATACATTAGTATTTACAAATGTAACATTTTGAGTGTATGAGTTGTGATGTTAGGATACATTGTACACATGTGATTTTCTCTAACAACCTGTGAACATTTGCTGTAACAGTATCCTTGCTCGTTTCTTGGAAACTGAAAGGAACAAGTTTTATTACACATCCCTGACCTGAAATCACAATAAAAAGAATGTATACATGAAGCATGGAATAACTTTCAATACATGTATATATAAATGAAGTACAGTTTAAATTAACAGATACTGGAAATGTTCAGACAATGATACAACCTTTGAATTCTAACCATACAAAGACTCTAGTACTATCCATAACTGTCTGATATTTATTGGCATGCACATAAAGTTTATGAGAGTATTACATGTAAATCAATAAAAGGTATAATTGAACTCTGTATTGAAAATAACAGTGTTAGATTCAGAAAATTGCTTTTAATTTTTAAGCTGCAGGAGTGATATTTAAAATTACCCATCAAAAATGTTGACAATGGCTTCTTTTGGATAAAATTTTCTTCTGTTAATAAAAGTCTCAAAACTTAATTTTGGAGAAAATGAAATTACCCAGTACCTAATACTTGAAAACAGACCTATGATAACAAAATGAGGGAAGATGTCACTAGTCTTGATCAAGCAGTATTGTTACATACAGTTAATATCAAGTGCATATTATCCTTTACATCAAATTCACAAGATTACAAAATCCATCCACATCAGGACAGTTTTTACATATAACATAAAAAGCAGTATATAAAACATATATTGAAAATGGTGAAAGTGGTAACTGATTTTATCTTCAAACATCATCAAATCATATTTTAACGATATGCACCTACATTGATACACCATTGCATACTTACAAACAATTACACTGCAAGATGACACATATTTAAATGGATGAAAAGACATTGCCTTTATGCATTAGTTTTCCAAAACTTCTATTATGTTTTAAATTGAATATTTTGAAAGGTGCACAGGAATTATTAATTGCAATTTAGTAACACATCTCCCTCACACTATTTGAAATGTTGTGGTTTATGTGCAATGAAACCTTCTTTAAGTTGAGCTTAATGACAATAAAATAATCCAAGTAAGTCTTACAGTACATTAAAATATTGTTCATATATGTGTGCTTTCATTAGTGTGTAGCTTTTATTATTTGAAATCTGTGAACCTGTTGGAATCATGCAAGAATGATTACTAGCTAAACATTGATTAAACATGTTTCTTTGCTGGTGATGATCTGAACTAGAGATAACAAAACCCTAACTAAACCAGCTGTACAGCCTTCATCATACATTTTGTTTTTGTCTAGCTTGCTAAGTAGCATAGTGAAAATAAGAGTCAGTGGCAAATAAAAGCATAAACCATTGTTTTCACACTTATGGCTGAATTGGAACAGTTTTAAAAGTATGAATTATGCATAATTCCAGAGTTAGCAGGTCAAAGTTTTACACCATCTCTTGGCATGTAGCAGGATGGATAACAGTCTTGATGGATATAGTAATATCAGGGACTGATACCAATCCTGCTGGAGATAGTAATATCAGGGACTGATACCAATCTTGCTGGGTATATAAATATCAAGGACTGATACCAATCTTGCTGGATATGTAAATATAAGGTACTGATACCAATCTTGCTGGGTATATAAATATCAGGGACTGATACCAATCTTGCTGGATATATAAATATCAGGGACTGATACCAATCTTGCTGGGTATATAAATATCAGGAACTGATACCAATCTTGCTGGGTATATAAATATCAGGAACTGATACCAATCTTGCTGGCTAGAGTAATATTAGCAATATTGGAGACTGATACTTATTATACTGGTTATAGTAATATCAGAGACAATGATAAAATATATTGCAAGTTGAACAAAACAACACATACATACACTAAATCTTTTGAAATAAGTTACCCTTATTAACTGTAGCCATTCATTCCAAGAAAATGAGAAGATGATACAGAAGAAAATATAGAAAAGCTTCATACATGATTATGTAGATAATTCTTTTCTAGGGGTAAATAAACCTTTCAGGGACCCAAAATTTAAACAAAAGGTATGCTGAAATACAAGTCCAATATTCAGATGGAAGAAAAAGTTATTAGTAGATCAAACATACAAACATATTATTTAAAACTAACTTTAAGTCAATTACATGCACAGATTAATTTTACTTTCAATGACCTATTCTACACTGATTTTATCCCTGGCTTTTTATTAATAAAATATAATTTCTTAGCATAATTAGACCACCTTAAAAGATGTCAAATAAAACTGGATTACTGCACACCACTTGACTTGCAGGAAGCATCTTGAGGTTTATTTTGGTAAATTGCATGAGATGAGTAGTATAGCAAGAAAAATGATGGAATGTTGAAAGATAACCTCCCAAAATCAAGGAACAAAATGTTTCAAATCTACATCTACTTGATGTATTTATGTATTATGCAGATAAAATACCACATTGAAAGCTATGTGGATTATGAAGTAAGGTAGCATCTAGGCACACACAAGACTGGTGTGTAGAAAACCCATATTTCACAAAAATTGATTTGTTCTTAGAATTTAAGGCTTACATAAATATTTTGAAATGTTACAAATTTATATTATATTGTCATAAAGGAATTTCTAGCCTTTTGATAATCTGTATTAAAAATGTTAGCTACTGTGCACTGTGTCACATTGTATCAGTCCAAAGATTATATTAATACTATTCTGATAGAAAAATTAGAATTTTCCTGAAAACTGCACACATGTATTTACCACAAAGCAACAATAACCAGAAGTAAGCCACTGTGTTCACATTGAAAACATCATATGGTATAAAAGAAATATGTCCACAATGGTTGCTTCAAGGACTAGTATCGACCAATGAAAACTATTCTTGTTACACTCTTGCAACACTGTAACTTAGATTCAGTGGTGTTACTCATTTACTTCTTGCTCCTTTCCCTCCTTGTCATATGCGCCCTTCTTGGATTTCTCTTCAGAAGATTCCTGTTTGATATAGAAAATGGGATGAGAATAAAGTTTGCAGGTGCAAGAACTATTTGGGTAAGTATGTGTTATATTGGTTGTTAAACATATTTTTTATATAAGAACAGTAGTCTTGACTACAGCTGCTGATGTGAAGTGGCTTTTCTTTATATCAATAGATACAAGACACTTGCTTCATCTGCATCAAAAAGTACCATCTTGAACAGAACTGTGAAGATAACTAATTGTTATGGCCTGGTTAATTATGTTGGAAATTTGCATCAGTTTACTGAAGCAATCATATCATGAACATCTTAAATGGTGTTTGCTTCGTATGATGAACATCCTTAATAGTGTTTGCTTCATGTGATGAACATCTCTAAGAGTGTTTGCTTCATTTATATCTCCAGGATCCATGTTGGATCAGTGGCGAGAATGCTGGACTCATAAATCAAGAGATGCAGATTCAAGTCTTGTCCAGATCAGTTCAGGTTGGCTGCTGTGTTGTATTTCTGGGCAAGACTCTCAATTCCTGTTACTTCAGTATTATACATCCTTTAATATGCTTATGTGCCATTATACATCAAAGGAAAAAAAATTTTGTCTTGCTTTAAAACTATACTTAGTATTATGTTTTAGTCAATATCAGCAACTCAAAAAATATGTCATTGGTAGATTGACATCATGTGACTCCCTGACAAAGTCTTTTACTTCCTGATATGGACATGTGTCAAGCGTAAACATTACTTCCTGATATGGACATGTGTCAAGCGTAAACATTACTTCCTGATATGGACATGTGTCAAGCGTAAACATTACTTCCTGATATGGACATGTGTCAAGCGTAAACATTACTTCCTGATATGGACATGTGTCAAGCGTAAACATTACTTCCTGATATGGACATGTGTCAAGCGTAAACATTACTTCCTGATATGGACATGTGTCAAGCGTAAACATTACTTCCTGATATGGACATGTGTCAAGCGTAAACATTACTTCAGAAAGAGCATCATAATTGAGCTACAACATTACTGACTGAAATATTGCAAATGTCTGCCATAGATTTTGACTTGGAACCAATCAGATATTCATGTATATTTGACTTCTTATCTACGAACAAAAGAGAATGAAATATATGTTACCTTTGTCAGTCCAATTAAACTATCAATGAAATATATGTTACCTTTGTCAGTCCAATTAAACTATCACTGAAATATATGTTACCTTTGTCAGTCCAATTAAACTATCACCAAAATATATGTTACCTTTGTCAGTCCAATTAAACTATCACAAACTGCATAAAAAATCAAGCACTTAGACTGAGGAGCTCAATAATAGTGATTCTGCAAATTTTGTTTCAAAAGGAAGGTTTTTGCTGTGATAATTTTTTTATGTAGCTTTACCCAATATGTTATTTTATCATGACATTAGAACCCATATGCTCATGGCAGGAGACATGACTGATATGAATTCTACTAATCCCATAAAATCCCATATCAAGTGAATATTAAAACATATGTCAGAGACCTTGACTTTTATGTTCAAAGGTTTTGACATACCTTGTCATCTTTATTGGTTGCTTCTTTATTCACCTCATCTACCTTCTCTCTCATTTCATCACCAGCATCACTACTGAGAACAAAATAAAGTACGGTATATATGAAACCTGATATGACCTCAGTTTTACTTTGATATTAAATAAAGAATATGTTTTGCAAAGATTGGCATTAGGTGAATTGACAGATAAACAAAAGGATACCTTGCAATCAACAAATCTTTGGGGATTTTAATATTATACTTTTGTCATTACATTGTATGTATATGGGGATTTTAACATTATACTTTGTCATTACATGTATGTATATGGGGATGTTAATATTATACTTTGTCATTACATTGTATGTATGTGGGGATTTTAATATCATACTTCGCCATTACATTGTATGTATGTGGGGATTTTAATATTATACTTTGTCATTGCATTGTATGTATGTGGGGATTTTAATATTATACTTTGTCATTACTTTGTATGTATGTGGGGATGTTAGTATTATACTTTTGTCATTACATTGTAGGGGCCCCGAGTGGCCGAGTGGTCTAAAGTGCTGTCTGTTACGGATCATTGCCATCTCACCTCTGTCTGTGTGGGTTTGAGTCTCGGATTCGGCCAATGTGGGTATGTGAGAAAGCTTGCCAGTAGCTTCTCATGGGTCGGTGGTTCTTTCCGGGGTTTTCCCGGGTTCTTCCTCCACCATTAATACTGGCCGCCATGTATAGCCTATCCTGTGCAGAAAAATGGCGTTAAACCCTACAACAACAACAGCATTACATTGTATGTATATGGGGATGTTAATATTATACTTTTGTCATTACATTGTATATATATGAAGATGTTAATATTATACTTTTGTTATTACATTGTATGTATATGGGGATGTTAATATTATACTTTGTCATTACATTGTATGTATGTGGGGATTTTAATATTATACTTTGTCATTACATTGTATGTATATGGTGATTTTAATATTATACTTTGTCATTACATTGTATGTATATGGGGATTTTAATAGAATACTTTGTCATTACATTGTATGTATATGGGGATGTTAATATTATACTTTGTCATTACATTGTATGTATATGGGGATTTTAATATAATACTTTGTCATTACATTGTATGTATATGGGGATGTTAATATTATACTTTGTCATTACATTGTACGTATATGGGGATTTTAATATAATACTTTGTCATTACATTGTATGTATATGGGGATGTTAATATTATACTTTGTCATTACATTGTATGTATATGGGGATTTTAATATTATACTTTGTCATTACATTGTATGTATATGGGGATTTTAATATTATACTTTGTCATTACATTGTATGTATATGAGGATTTTAATAGAATACTTTGTCATCACATTGTATGCATATGGGGATGTTAATATTATACTTTTGTCCTTACATTGTATGTATGTATGTATGTGGGGATTTTAATATAATACTTTGTCATTACATTGTATGTATATGGGGATTTTAATATAATACTTTGTCATTACATTGTATGTATATGGGGATGTTAATATTATACTTTGTCATTACATTGTACGTATATGGGGATTTTAATATAATACTTTGTCATTACATTGTATGTATATGGGGATGTTAATATTATACTTTTGTCATTACACTGTATACATATGGGGATTTTAATATTATACTTTTGTCATTACATTGTATGTATATGGGGATTTTAATATTATACTTTTGTCATTACATTGTATGTATATGGGGATTTTAATACTATACTTTTGTCATTACATTGTATGTATGTGGGGATGTTAATATTATACTTTGTCATTACATTGTATGTAAATGGGGATTTTAATATAATACTTTGTCGTTACATTGTATGTTTATGGGGATTTTAGTATTATACTTTTGTCATTATATTGAATGTTGGGGGTGAGCAGTTTGATTTATATTAAATCTATTCTATTTCTCAGGTCCTTTAACCTCTTACAAATGAAAGCCTGTGCAAGGAACAGGTATTTGGTATGTTATTTGCCACATAGGTCCTTCAGTTGGTCAAATGTAATGGTTAGATTTTCAAACTATATAAGAGATAACTTGCATGGGATCAAATTTGAGTACTCAGAATGAAGATACATGTTGTGGTCTCTTCTACTGTTTTGTAGTTTCCTTCATAAATTCAAAGATGTGTTACAGACAAAAGTCTTGATTCAGTTTAGGGTAATATAAAATTTAAGTCACTATGATCAATTATGTATGATGACAACAGAGGGACATCTCCCAATTCCAGTGGTACAATAAACATCCAAGAAAAATAGGTACAAGTTAAATAGTAGGATGACAATATTTGCCCATAAATTCAATCTAATGAAATGAAAGAATTGGTGGCTATTTAAGTGACAGAACTTTAAAATCAACCTGGAAAGGTTTTCTTGTATTATCTCACAAAGTCAACCAAGTAGATCACAGTGATTTTGACATATAATATAAACAATGGTCTGACTTCACTAGGATATATTTCAGTTTGCAATAAATCTGTCCAGTACCATAAGAAATTGCGTAGAAGTACGGATATGGAACCAGTCATTATGTATAAGTATAGATATGGAAACAGTCATTGTGTATAAGTACAGATATGGAACCAGTCATTGCAAGGATGGACAAGCGACCCAATTTACAGACAAGATGGAATACAGCATATAAAAAGAAAGCTAAATAATTTCAAATGGCAATCACAAATAATTTGTTGTTGTTGTAGGGTTTAATGCCATTTTTCAGCACAAGATAGGCCATACATGGTGGCCAGTATAATTGGTGGAGGAAGAACCCTGGAAAACCCCGGGAAGAACCACCAACCCATGAGAAGCTACTGGCAGGCTTTCTCACCTACCCACGTTAGCTGAGCCTGAGACTCGAACTCACGCAGACAGAGGTGAGATGGCAGTGATCCGTAACGGTGAGCGCTTTAGACCACTCAGCCACTCGGGGCCCCAAAATAAATAATTTGTTGTAATTAGTTTTGTGCCAAAAGTAATAAACGTAATGAGAAAATAAGCAGTAAAAAAACAATATATGTGATATACTTATTGATACTAACATATTTAAAACTCCAAGCAAAACGAAGTAGAATGGGCTGATAACTCTACTCACTCAAAATAATTTCCATGAATTCAAGACCATTTCTTCCTTTTAAATGCAGAGTGTTGAAACCATCTTTAATTTTCATTAGTGATAACAAGATTTGTGAATTAGTTGCTGTGGTGGATATGCTGATGTTGACTTAGCACTAATTTCATTTAGGACCGACAAGGCATCACAAGAAGTCCTCTGGCAAAAGCCCTGCATTGATATGACTTTCCATTTTAAAGGAGTAACGATAACACAATTTTCAAGATGGATGCCATAGTGGCCATATTTGATTTCAGATTGGCTCCATTTCTGTTTAGTACCAATTAGACATCATAATAAGTTTCTTAATGAAGGCATACTGTTGATATGACAAACAGTCTGGAAGAAGTAGTGATAACATGATTTTAAGATGGCTATTGTAGCAGCCATATTAGAAGTAGTGACAGCACGATTTTAAGACAGCTATTGTAGCAGTCATATTAGAAGTAGTGATAACACGATTTTAAGACAGCTATTGTAGCAGTCATATTAGAAGTAGTGATAACACGATTTTAAGACGGCTATTGTAGCAGTCATATTAGCAGTCAGATCAGTGCTATTTTCGTTTTGGACCAACTAGACATCAAATGAAGTCATTTACCTGTTGATGTAACCATCCACTGAGGAGGATTAGTGATAACTAGATTGTCAACATGGACACTGTGGTGGCCATATTGGATGTCTGAGAGATATCATTTTCATTTAGGATCAAGTAGATCATGGGATGAATGCGTGCAAAGTTTATGGCAATCCTCCGGGAGAAGTAACAATAATAAACTTGTTCTAACAAACAGATACATGACTGAGAACATATCATCCCATAAGTTCTTCTAATCTATGACCAGAAGAGCTAACATGAGTCCATTAAAGAGACTGACACTCTACTGACTGAAAAGAATTTTGTGGAATTCAACATAAGACCATTTCTCAATATAAATAACTGCTGAATGACATTTTTGAGCAATAGCCAGAGTTTTGATTATCCACTGTGGTGGCCATACTTGATGTATGATAAGCACTATTTTCATTTAGAACCAACAAAACATCATTTGAAGTCTTTTTATTAAACTGACGTGAATATGACCATCCATTCAGAAGCAGTAACAATAACAAGACTGTCAAGATTTCCATCAAATTGTCATACTGGATGTTATGTCAACATCATTTTCATTTAAGGCCATCTAGATACCGTAAGAAGTCTTCTGATGAAAACCTCATTTTGGATGAGCAGAGATAGCAAAAATTGAAGCTTTCATGATGTCAGATTTGCACCATTTAGATTTAGGATCATGTAGACATCATATGCAATCTTTCAGCGAATACCTCATGTTAATATGACTGTCCATTCAGGAGAGGTGAAAAAAAACAATATTTCAAAGATAGCTGCTGAGCAGCCATAATGGATGTCCAAGTGATACCATTTCATGTGAGACCAACTACATACCATAAAAAGTGTACTCATGAAAACTCCATTTCATTATGACCTTTTATTCAGGAGGATTTTCATGATGGGCTGCAATGGTGGCCATACTGGACATAACATCAGCACCATTTTCATTTAAGACCAACTAAATGTCACAAAAAGTCTTGTGGTGAAAACCTCATGCTGATATGACCATCCATTCATTCGGTGTAACAATAACATGATTTTCAAGATGGCCACTGTGAGGGCCATATTGGATGTCTGAGCTGTTCCATTTTCATTTAGGACCAACTAGACCATGGGATGAATGTGTGTGTTTGTGTGTAAACTTTTTCATGGGAATCCGAAAAACAGCGTAGTGATAAAAATCTTATGCTAATGGACTGAAGGATGAAAGACAGCAGGCATCCCATAACAATAAACATCCCATACATCAGGCATCCCATAACAATAAACATCCCATACATCAGGCATCCCATACAGCAGGCATCCCATACCAAAAAAAGGCTAATGGACTGAAAGACGCCAGGCATCCCATAGCAATAAAATGGCACCACAATTGCTAATCTCAGATGTGGGCATACAAATGTGTATTTATTCAAAGTAAAATGAGTATGATTTCTTTCTGTATTTTGGAATATGTTCACACATTAAAGTTTAAGGTCTATAAGTTACAATTTACTCAAAACATTCCAACAAATTAAATCAGTTTCTAAAGTAAGCAATTTCAATGTAATGTCCAAAAAATAATAGAATATTACCTTAAGCTTTAAAGTCCAGTGAACATAACTCGTGTCAGCTAGAACTTATTCACAGATTATTGGTGCACACCCCAATGATCAGTTTATCACAAAATATTCAGAGGTTTTTTTTTTTTTGTTTCAAGGGTATAAAAATTATAAGCATCAGACTAATGTGACACAGAGCTCACCTTGCATCAGCAGGTTTCACCTCTTCATCTTCTGGCGGTGGCATCTTTTCCCTGAAATTGAAATTATAGTTCAACTGCTAAATAGGACCAAAAAAGTGTAGTGGTTGATACTACTACTATTAATAATAATGTCTTTATTTAAGAGGATCACTTATTTAGCATTAAAATCTAATAATCCATTTGTACCCACAACATCTGAGATACATCAATTAAAACCAGTAATCCCACTTAATACTCTGATAATCTGACATGCAAAATAGTAGATGGCATTACTGTAAAATAATAAAGAAGAGCAAATTATATTTATATAATAAAATCCACATTGGGATTTAGCAAAATGGCTTTCATTGATTGGGATTTAGCAAAATGGCTTTCATTGATTGGGATTTAGCAAAATGGCTTTCACTGATTGGGATTTAGCAAAATGGCTTTCATTGATTGGGATTTAGCAAAATGGCTTTCATTGATTGGGATTTAGCAAAATGGCTTTCATTGGGATTTAGCAAAATGGCTTTCATTGATTAAAACTTGGGTAATCTTAATCTGTAAGTAAATTATGCAAAGCATAATTTGTTTAAAGATCATGAAGTTAATTAGACCTTTGCATTAGGCATGAATGTGAGACCTTTGCATCAGGTGTGAATGTGAGGCCTTTGCATCAAGTGTGATTGTGAGACCTTTGCATCAAGTGTGAATGTGAGACCTTTGCATTAGATGTGAATGTGAGGCCTTTGCATTGGGTCTGAATGTGAGACCTTTGCATTAGATGTGAATGTGAGACCTTTACATCAAGTGTGAATGTGAGACCTTTGCATTATGTGTGAATGTAGGATCTACAAATTAGGTCTGAATGTGAGACCTTTGCATTATATGTGAATGTGAGACCTTTGCATTAGGTATGAATGTGAGACCTTTGCATTAAGTGTGAATGTGAGACCTCTACATTAGATGTGAATATGAGACATTTGCATTAGGTGTGAATGTGAGGCCTTTGCATCAAGTATGAATGTGAGACCTTTGCATTAGGTGTAAATGTGAGACCTTTGCATTAGATGTGAATGTGAGACCTTTGCATTAGATGTGAATGTGAGACCTTTGCAAAAGATGTGAAAGTGAGACCTTTGCATTAGGTTTGAATGTAAGACCTTTACATTAGATGTGAGTGTGAGACCTTTGTATTAGGTGTGAATGTGAGTCCTTTACATTAAGTGTGAATGTGAGACCTTTGCATTAGGTGTAAATGTGAGACCATTGTATTAGATGTGAATGTGAGACCTTTGCATTAGGTGTGAATGTGCGACCTTTACGTTATTTGTGAATGTGAGACCTTTGCATTAGATGTGAATGTGATACATATAACACTAGATATAAATGTGATACATATAATATTAGAAGTGAATGTGATACATATAACATTAGATGTGAATGTGATACATATAACATTTGCAATTAGCACATTTAACATGTTCTTGATGATAATGAATTAATACAGGAAATAAACAGTACAAGTTCGAAGTGACCCAAAATTTGCACAAAAATTAGTGTACCTTGTAATATATTTGTATTGCCTAACAAGTTAGAAAAAACTGAAAAAAGCAGCCAAAAAGGTCAAGAAGGTGAAGATAATTGGCTCCGTAAAATCTATAGAAAACAATACACCTAAACCTAAAATGAAAAGTTCTGATTGAAATAACCGAAACATTTGAGACAGAAAATCATTCCGGTAATGCTTTGATGTTGATCATAAATGTACCAAGACACATTTGATCACAACTTTCATAAATTATTCCACCAGCAATAACAAACGTGAAAACCTAAGATATATGTTTACTGATTCAGTTACATTTAAACATTTGAAGATGCCTAAGTTTTGTTTGCATTTGTTGCTTGGTGGGTTTTTCAGACATGGCGTGTGGGTTGGAACTATGCTGGTCTGAATTATTTATTTGTTTCTAATCGAAATGAAACAGTCACAATACAAAACATCCCTTCATTTGATTGCCCACTGAATATGCATCTCACATCACCCCACCCATGCCTGTGTTGGGCCTTACTGTCAATAAGAGTGGGTTCATCAGGCTAGCTATGTCCACCATCTGCAACACTTGTGTTGAATCTACTGCCTTTAGGGCTGTAAACCAGACCGTCCTGCCTAGCTACTTCTATCATCTGCAACACTTGTGTTGAATCTACTGCCTTCAGGGCTGTCAACCAGACCATCCTACCTAGCTACTTCTATCATCTGCAACACTTATGCCTAGAATCTAGTGCTTTCAGGGTTATCAGCCAGTCCATCCAGCCTAGCTACTTCTACCATCTGCAACACTTGTGTTGAATCTACTGCCTTCAGGGCTGTCAACCAGACCATCGAGCCTAGCTACTTCTACCACCTGCAACATTTGTGTCTTGAATCTACTGCCTTCAATGCTGTCAACCAGACCATCCAGGCTAGCTACTTCTACCATCTGCAACACTTGTGTTGAATCTACTGTCTTCAAATCTGTCAACCAGCCTATCCAGTCAGACTTTTCCATTGTCTATGACCTGAGATTGGTGATTTCTGAATGTATTTTATACCTGTCCCCGCTGTATGTCCCTCATTTATGGCTACCCTGTGGGTAGGTATCACATCAAACATATAGCAGATACTGAGTGTTTCCTTCCATTGGGTATGTATGAGACTGATATAGCAAGTATCCCGGATGGGCCCCTCCAGCGACGGTTAAAGCTTTCTTCTCAGTGAGCCAGCTACCACTATCTTCTACCTAGAATGCAATCAGACCCAGTCAAAAACGTAATGTTGATAGCCAAAGCTTTCACATCATTTCCCAAAATATGGACCAGTATGTGTTCAATATTACCCATTTGGAATTCTGTTACAACGTCACTGTGCTCGACTTAAGGTCTTGGGCTATTCTGCACCTGGGAAAAATTGCTGGTGATAAGCATGCACGTGAGTCTTCTTGCTGCGTTGCCATGATCATTAACAGAGTGGCAAAGCTTTTTAGGCCTCATACAACCAGACTTGGTAAGATGTGATGCACTTATGTGTTTTTCCTCACTTAAGTATTATCATTTGCCTTGTGAAGATATCAACTGAGTAGATTCAAACTGTTTCTGATTGCCTCTCATCGATCATAACATTTCAGTTTAAGATATTATAGATCCCGTCCGCAGGCATGTGCAGTCAACTTTCTCCTGCTTCTGCCTATGAGATCTGGCTTAGCAAAGAGGATGTTGCCTGAACTATAACCAGATGCTCTTTGTGACAGATATCACAGCCTTCTTCCTGGCATATTCAGATCCGTTTTGGTATCAAATACGCCTAATGAATATATCGTTCGGAGATTCGAGTGTTTTCAACAAACCTCTCTATGGAACGTAACATTTCAAGATGACATATTGTGGCTGTGCTGTCACCTTTCTTCAGTTACTACTTAGGGGATATGGCTTAGCATAGAGGAAAGCTCAATCTTGTACAGCTAGTGCCCCAACTATCATCAGACCCTCTTCAAATCATAACATTTATAGCATTTGCTAGATTTGACCAGGTAGCTTTTCATCTGTAAGGTTACATTCACTTTCTTCTTCTGACACAGGTTAACTACATGAGCTTTATAAGAGTGGTTTATCTCTTCATATTGCCCCTCAGTAAGTAAATAAGCTAGAGAGGTTAGGAGAGTGTTATATCTTTACATATTGTCCCTCGATGGGTAACTAAGGTAGAGGTTAGGAGATCTTGCATTTCATTGTCCTCACCTATTTTGCATAACTTAATCTGGTGGCATAATGTGCTCGACAGAGAATGAAAATTTTGATTGCAAATTATGTTCTTCTGAGAATACATTTATCTAACATTAAATTTAAAAACCCCATACCCATCTGTATAAAAGAGAGCATCCTCATTGGTGTTTTGTTCAAGCTGAAACTGAAGAACATCTGGTGAACGTGTAGCTACCTAACAATGGAACGAGAAATTAATTCTATCAAAACCTGGAGGATCTACTTCCTTAGATGCTATTTTAAAGTCTATATGGTATAGATCAGAGCTGAATTATGGAAATTTCTAACTTGAATATGTTCATGTAAGTATCCTTAGAGAGACAATTTATGATAACAATTTCCTTTTTCCAGTTCATGCAAGACAACTATCATTCACATAAATGTCAGTGAATTACATACTTTCAATATTGGTTTTTGACACATTAAAGAAACTTGATAATGTTTGCTGATGATATATCAAGCCAATATCTGACAGTTGTCCTTTGAGGGGTTGGGGGTGGGGTTGGGAGGAGTGGATTGAACCAGCATAGTTTTACCATTTTAAGGGAAATCTCTTTGAAAGTCAAAATTCTATTTAGACAGCTGCACTCTTTTACAAACTACTTACAGAAACACTTTATGCACTACTGTCTTAAATTAATTTACACACACACACACACAAGTAAATATCGGTATCACTTTTGCAGAACTTAGCTTCATTTTCACTCTGCAAACATTTTAACAACTGTGTCTTAATAATTGCAAAAACAGTAGAGATCTCAAGTTACCTTTGTTGTGCAATGTAACAAGAGTCCCTCGAAGGGACTGGCATTCTACTGACCAAAATGAATTTCTGGGAATTCATCGTAAGACTATTACTACTTCTTAACTGCTGAGTGCTGAGATCATCTCTTATAGTCCTGAGTGATAAGATTTTCAAATAAGTCACTGTAGCAGCCATACTGGTTCTTTATTGAGGACCAAGTAGACACCATTAGAAGATGTTTGATGAAAAAATCTACCATGCTGATATGATCATCTATTGAGGAGAATTAATGACAAAATTTTCAATATGTTCATTGTGGCATTTAATGTCCAATCAGCACCACTTTCATTCTGAACCATCTAGATTTCATGATTAATCTTCTGGTAAAAAAGCCTGTGGCGATATGATTTTATATTTAGCAGGAGAGGCAATAACATAATTTTCAAGATGGCTCTCATGGTGGCCATACTAAATGTCTAAGCATCACCATTTTCATTTGGGATCAAGTAGACATCATAACAAGTCTTCTTGTAGAAAGCCATTTGAGAAATAACTATAACACAATTTACAAGATGGCTGTCATGGATGCTATTTTTCATATCAGATCGGCATTATTTTCATTTATAACTAACCAGATATCATTATAAGTTTTTAATGAAAACCCCGTGTTGATATGTCCATTCTTTCAGGAGGAGTAGCAATAACTGGATTTTAAAATGGATGCTGTCGAGGCCTTTTTGGATGTCAGCTCGACACCAGTGATAACATGATTTTTAAGATGGATGCCAAAGAGGCCATTTAGGACATCAGACTGGCACCATTCTCATATATGACCAACCAGAAATCACAATAAAATCGTTGATTGAAAGCCCCTGTTGATTGGACAGTCCATTAAGGAGAAGTGGCAATAACAAAATTTAGAATATGTGTGCTGTGACATATGCATTGTTGTCGGAGCTGCACCATTTTAATTTCAGACCAGCTAGACCTTGCAATAAATGTGAGTGTAAAGTTTCATGGCAATTATTCAAGTAGTTTCTGATGAGGAGCGAAAACAAACTCATGCCACCAGACGGACAATGGACAAAAGTCCATGCCATAAGTTCTTCTGTTGTATGGGCAGTAGAGGTGAAAAGCACGTACATATGATACTGCTTTTTGGGTAACATTAATACTAAAGTTATTTACGTTAGAGATTTACAATTTCAGTTTGTTTATGAGCTGAAGATTATATTCTGTTTCTCTTGCATCTTTCTATATCTGTATTTCTTGCTTCTTTCTATATCCTAACTTCAGTGGTAGAATATACTATTGATATCTATCTATATATATATATATATATATATATATATATATATATATATATATATATATATATATATATATATTCCATCCTTCTATAATTCTATTTCAATTTTCTTTTTGTCTAAAGCAACAACCATGACTATATTTACTTACTCTGTCATAATTATATGACTATATTTACTTACTCTGTCATAATTATATGACTATATTTACTTACTCTGTCATAATTATATTCTCTTTTGCTTCAACCCCTTCCTCCTCTGCGCCATCAGCTTCTCCTGCATTCAAGGGTTGGCTTTCCTCCCTAATAAAATAATGACATCTGAACTGTATTTATCTTGAGAAATTCAGATTTAACAGATTTCTCTAATTCTAAAATAGATAAGAGGGAAGAGTAAAGTTACCTCCAATAATGCTGTATAAATAAAAATGCGAAGGGAAAAGTGTTATGTCGGTGAAAGGTCATTTATAGATTGTTAAGCCTAGACCTTTTAAGATTAAATACAAATACCTGATTGGTTAAAATTCAACTCTAACTTGAACCTGACCAATCAAATGACTTAAATCTAGCTCTAATATCTGAATTGGTTAAAGTGGGTTCCAGCTGAATAGTTTTAAATCTCTAT